>CAEGAE010092958.1:0-20747 GCA_903067095.1 Girardinus metallicus | reverse complement strand
GTTCTTATCAGTTTAATATCTGATAGTCCTCTACATGAGGACCAAATATTAAATTGATTTTTGGAACAAGGAGCTGGGGAAGGGGCTTGCCTCGTCCACTCCACGCATCGTCTTGGTATTGCAGTATCTTCAGGAACGGTGCACCTCCATTATGCTGTTAAATATTAATAATTGGGTAACTATGGCCACCATGGAAAAATGTAGCAGATGTTTTGCCTGTATGGTCTCTTATTATCAGCTCTCTAATATATTTGTTATGAATAGTTGTCATTTGACGTCACACTTCTGTGAACTTTGTAACCGACAGCCATCTTGGCAGGCAGTTGCTATGACAACAAACAAAACTCAAGCTTAGAACTAGCATTCCCCTCATTCCAATCTAAATTATGAACAGAATTACAACTATTACACAATTAGTTTTTGAGTACTCTACCCACCTCTGTGTAATACTAAAATAAATAACAGTGATATTTACTGTAGTACTTCTGCTGAACTAGCAAAATTAGCTTAGCTAACATAGCTTTCAGCTGCTAGCTAAAACAGATGTGTGTATAGAACTCCACAATGTGGAATATGCTGTTTTTCTACATTTAACATTTATTTATCAGGGTGTTATTAAATATTTATTCCCAAGAATCAAGTCTTTAGATGTCGAAATGTCAAAAATAAAAAGACAAACATACAAGTTTCCATCCCGTTTATTGATGGTTTCTATTTTGTACATGAAGCTGCAGTTAAACCAAAAGCTCTACAAAAACAAGAACATTGATAAAAAACAAACTCCAAACACAAAGGGGGGCGAAACGGCAAAACAAAATGCCAGCTGACTTTACAAAAGCTTCAGATAAAAAGGAAAAGCGTTGTGATGGCGTCCGGAGGGAAACTGATTCAGGTTTTTCCAACGACGTCGCAAAGAGTCCATTGCACTCCTGCTTCCCCTGAGGTCCCCACACACAAACAGACGGTAGACGTTTTTAAAAAGGCACTTACCGAGGGATTGCATTACGTATCAGTGCATATTGTACTTGGTATCAAATTCTCTAAGACATTTCTCCAAAAGCAAAGCCAATCTGAGGGATAGTACATGTTGAACACGATTAATTATTACATCCCATTGTATAACAGAACACAGGAGAGTTTAAACTGAAGAAAAGCATCCGTTTGAATCCTATGACAGAGTATTAAGGCTGTTCTAGATTGAGCTTAATAAAAAATATAAGTTTGTCAAATTTCACATATTTACGAGAAAAAAAGGTTTCCAATGTTAAACGGTGTAAAGCTGCAAGAAAAAAAAAAACCGATAATTTTCCATGACTCAGAGCATAAATTTACAATATTAAAGCAAGGATTTTAAAAATTCAGAAATTTCAATGAATAAAACTCCCAATTTATCAGAAAAATTTATCTGAAAAAGTTTGATAATTTCCATACCTACAATATTAAAGCTAACATTTTGTCAAACATTGTAAAATTCAAAAATTTGTATGAAAGAACCCTTAAATTTATGAAAACATTTAGATACTTTCCACCTTTTCCTGCATCCAGACCCGATGCAGCCATGTTGCTCACTGACTCGGGTGTTTTTTCTGGATCACGTTTGAGGCGTTCAAGGAAAGTCCGGACACGGGAAATTGATGCAGGAAAAGAGCTCAGATGAATTGCTTAAACTAAAACAAATATCCAGATGTGGATATTTTAAATTTACCACTTCAACTGAAGAGGATTTTGGTCATTTTTGTTCATAAATTTATAACTTTATGTCAGAAAACATTTAAAGTTTTATTATTGTAGCTTTATGTCTTCAAATTATGAAAAATTAGCATTTTTTTTCTTGAAATTTGACTTTTCAATCAAAAAAAATTCTTGTAAGTATGTGTTACTGATCTAAAAATTTAGCTGAAATAATTTTGTTTCCAGATGTTGATATTCTACAATCTACCACTTCAATTTGAGAGGATTTTGGTCAAAAATGAACGACTTTCTGTCAGAGAACATCATAGTTTTAATATTGTAAATTTATGTCTTGAATTGACAACGCTGTATTTTTTTCTTCCGAATTTTTTCTTTTACAATATTTTTAAATACATGAAATTAATCAAAAAAATTGAGGTTTTTATTGAAAAATATTTTCCTTTCATCAAAAGTGGCATTTGTGGTCAAATTTATAAGAGTTTTATTATAAATTTGAAAATTTATTTATATCATGAAAAAGTAGCATTTTTTTCTTGCAAATTTATGACAGAATTTTTTTTGTAAATACATCAAATAAATGTAGAGCTTTTTTTTTAAAATGAGATTTATTGTTTTTCTGTCATCTTAAATGACCGTAACTCTCCATCGCAGGGGAATCCTGATCAACCAACAACTAAATATAATTTTTTATTAAACATTTACATCCAGAAACATCAAGTTGGGCTGAACATGACCTTTGGTTTGTGCGTGCATCGTGCACATAAAGGGAGAATCGACCCAAAACACAAACTCAGTTCGAACGTTGGCCCCGCCCACTTTAGTTTCATCAAACATTTTAATTCTGAAAATAAAATCTGGCAAATGACCAAATACATTCATCATATGTGGGAAAACAAAACTTTATAAATCAATTTTTTCAGGTGGATTCTCCCTTGAAAAAAAATCAAGTTAAAAAAAGATACGCAATTATATTTCATAACATATTTCAAACTGTTGCATATACTAAGACTAAGGGATTGCACATACATACTATAACAGATCTTTACAGTATATAACATTTAACATTCTAGTATAAAATATAATCCTAGGCCTATCAATAGATATCTTTTAAAATATACATTCGGGGTAAAGCGTAGGCTGGGCTGGATGTGAACGTAAAGCAACGTTAACGTCGAGTTTACCGCACCAACGTTCTCCTTTTTCGGTTTCACGAAGAGTCACGTAAAGCTGGCGTAAAGAAAAAAACAAAAGAAGAAAAAGCAGGGAGAAATGTCGTGGCCTGTTACCTGCTCACATGGCGTCAGTTTCACAATTTCTTTCAGCTTTAGCGCTAACGTTTTACTTTTTCGGTTTCACGAAGAGTCACGTAATGCTGACGTAAAGGAAATAAAAACTGGAAAAATGTCGCGGCCGGTTACCTGCCAACATGGCGTCAGTTTCTCGATTTGTTTCAGACCTGAGTGTCTTCAAATTGAACAAAATTGGTGTAAAACGTATGTGCAGCAAAAATGTTTTGTTTGTGCCGCTGTCATCTTAAACATATTT
Organism: Girardinus metallicus; assembly: GCA_903067095.1. Taxonomy (NCBI): domain Eukaryota; kingdom Metazoa; phylum Chordata; class Actinopteri; order Cyprinodontiformes; family Poeciliidae; genus Girardinus; species Girardinus metallicus. Next base: position 17,510 of record CAEGAE010092958.1, on the reverse strand, counting down.
AGGTAACGAAAGGTCAAACAGCTGCCACAACTTGGTGAAAACAGACAAAATTGGTGTTAACCAACTCGACTACATTTGTGCAGCAAAATTTTTTGTTTGTGTTGCTTTTGTTTAGAAAATATCAATAACCCAAATCTGGCAAAATTGATGTCAAATGTTTGTGGAGTAAAAATGTTCATTTGTGCTGCTAGCAATTTAAAGATATTCCATTTACAAATCAAACAAATTTGTTACCAATCAACTCAGCCATGTTGTGCAGCAAAATTTTATTTGTGCCGCTGTCATTTTAAGGGTATTAGAAATTGTTTCCAGAGGTTGTGAAAGGTCAACCAGCTCCCCCTACCCCTTCTTAAACAATGTCAACATTGGTGTCTAATGTTTGTGCAGCAAACCTTTTTACTTGTACTGCTTTTTTAAATGAAAGTTTAAAGGTCAAAAGGTCAATCACATTACCCAAATCTATCAAAATTTGTGTTGAATGTTTGTGCTCCTTTTGCTTTGAAGATATTGATGGTGACCTCAGGAAACTTTCTTTATTATCTAAAATAATAGCGGCACAAATGAAATTTTTTGCTGCACAAATGTTTGACACCAATTTTGTCAAATTTGAAGAAGGTGGGGGGGGGCAACTTCACTTTTCCAGCAGAGCGCTAACGTTCTCCTTCCTCTGTTTCACAAAGAGTCACATAAAGCTGGCGTAAAGGAAATAAAAACAAAAATGCCGTGGCCGGTCGCCTGCCAATATGGCTTCAGTTTCAGGTTCTCAGCCAATTTATTGCGAGAGAACGTAAAAGAAAAAAACTCCCCATGTCCTGTAGGGGGCTCCGTATTATACCGACTTCAGTCGGTTTAGTTGACAGCGTTAAAAAATGTAGCAAAGGTTACATCCAACGGTGTGCAGGAGAGAGCGGTCACTGTAAAACAGTGTTTTACTCATTTGATTTCCTCCATTTTAAACTATCTTTACTTTAGCTATTAGCATGGTTAGCATGTAGGGTTCCCTACAAAAAGCTTAGTTAGATTTCCAAAAGGATCCCAACCCTTTTAAAAATCAGGCAAAAGGCAGTTTTAAAGTATAAAACAGAGCAACTTCGCTCCGATATAATCAACCTGTTTGATCATTTATGAATTCAGCCTCTGGAGAGTCTGCGTCTCCTTCAATTCAATGAAATGTTTCGAAGGCGGGAAATAAAATACCAAAGTCCAGCTCTCTGCATTTCCTGCTATGATAACTTCCACACTGAAGAGTGTTGTCAGCACAACCAGGCGGTATTTCTGGATCGCTAGCTGATCAGAAAAGGACATGTTGAGCCTCTATTAGACGATATATCGGTGCGTCTAGGTGCAAAAGCCTTTCTGTGTAATTGCCGTTGAGGGAAAATGTGAGTTGTTGGGGTGTTAATTAGCGTTTAACTTCGTTTTGCTCAAGAGATCGTAGGGTCACATAAAGTTGATGTTTCTGGTCTCTCTGACATAAATATTAAAAATTAATTCAGAAATATTTCTTCCACCTTCAACGCAGTAAGTAATTTGTTTTCACGTTTTTATCATTTGGAGTTTTACCAAAGATTAAAACGTTAAGCTTGATCCATTTTTCTTTCCTGTTTTCTACTGCAAAACTATGAAAATTCATACATTTCTCTACAATGCACAATTATTGTTAGCTTTGTTTTGTTCTGTGGAGTCCTTTTGGTTTCTAGGGGACATTCAGTTATAAAATTCAGAAAAATAAACAATATGCAGTCGTGTAGAGATGAAAGAACTGACATTTGGCTCCTAACATTACTGAATTAATTTATTTTCGGCCACAGAGAAACTAGAAATCTGGATGTCAGCAGCTGTGTTGGTGTGATGCCAGTATGCTAACTGAGCCGGTGCAGGTTAGCCTTTCTTAGTTGAGTTTATCAAGCAGAACCGAAGCCAAGCACTTGGATTGTTATGCATGAGGCCATGGAGACATAAATCACATGTTGTGGTGCTTTTCTAATGTGATGTTTAGCACCTTTGCATCACTGAGGATGCAGCAAAAACTGAACTATAACCAATGTTTAGGTGTTGACCTGTGCTGGAGAGTTGACTCGGTGAGCAGAAATGTAATTTACATTCATTTTAAATGAGGACAACTAATATATCGAATCCTTTTCAGGTGATAAAACTGATCTTTAAAGGGAAATTATGAAGAAAAACAGAAGCTTCTGAACTGTTACGATGCTGAACTCCGAGTTAGAGGAGTTAGAACCTGTGTAGTGGAGGATTTCTGGTTTTGTTGGTTGTTGTGTTTCTTTTCTGGGTCCCTCAGCAGTCCAGTGTAGACATCTCTTATTGTACTGAATCCAAATCTGTAAAAACAAGAAGAAAACCATAATTATGACATAAAAACAACAATAACTACAGGTGAAACCAGTTTTATCCAGCAATATTATCACGTTTCCATTTGCGTGGTTAACAATAGTCACCCTCACTGCTGCCAACTTGGCGACTTCGTCGATATATTTAGCAAATTTAAAAACCTCTTAAGCAACTTTTTTTCTAAAAAAAAAAAAAGCAACAAATGAGCTCAGCAGATGAGTAGCTCCACCAGGTGTTTGCTAATTGCTGCTGGATAGTCTGAAGGAGCAAAGTGTGGGAGGAGCTTTGTCCTTGGAGGCGGAGCTAGGTCCACCCAGATGTTTTACAGGTAAATGATTACCATGGAGATTAAAGGGTTTCTCAAACAACCATCCAACACTCCAGTATGTTTTAGTTGAGGGAATAACATTATAACATGATGTAAGGCTAAAAAAATGTGGATTTTACACATTACTGCTCCTTTAATAAATGTAACATATGTAGTTGAAACTGTGGGTCTGAAACCTAAATGCTTTATTCTGCAGAGCTTTTAGATGTGAAATGAACCCGCCTGCTGCTGCTGTTCGGTCCACGTCACCATCACGTCTCTCTCTCTTTCTTAACAGTGACGTCTCCTCCTCCTGAGCCACCTCCACCTGCGCCGCCTGCTGCTCCGCTCCCTGATCCAGACGCCGGAGCAGCTCCCGACCCCGAACTGGCTCCGGATGCCGCTGCCGACGCCGATCCCGCTGGAGCCGGAACGGCGCCCAGGATGGTGGAGACCTCTCCCTGCATGAAGGCCCAGGGCGGGCTGTTGGGGGAGTTATCCAGCGGGCAGCGCTCTCCGCTGGGGCAGTACACCTCGCCGTCGCCCCGCCGGCTCTGGATGTACACTCTGGTGCAGGGGAAGCAGAACCTGGATTTGAAATGAGAGAGAGGAAACATTTAGGAGACTACAACTAGTATAGAGCTGTTATAATTTCCATCTCCCTTCTGGAGGGCAAAAAAGCTGCTGCTAGCCGAGGATTAGCGTTGGTTTTAGCCGTTTACCTTAAATGTATGCCTGATATATAAAAGAAAAAAGGTGCAGTATTTGCTACTAATTGCCAACACTACATAAACTAGATAACAAGGTCAGGAAAAAGTTTTTAAATAAGAAAAACTATCGAGGGAGAGGGGAGTAGTTCAGCAATGCTAGCTTGACTATGACAACTTTAGCATGTAGCTGTGCTGTGGAATTCGGTGTGTTTCAATTCAGTTAAAAAAATAAAACATACTCTCTGACAGATCATAACCAGAGCAGATATTTAAATTAGCTAATCTACCACCACTGTGTTAAATTTTCTTAAGAATTTAAAGTTTAAATGTGGATACTTGCAATAATAAGCCATTATTATTTTTTTTAAATGATCTTAAAATGACAATATTATCATTTATTGCAATCATTTCTGGGACAATTTATTATCCAGTAAAATTTGCTATTGTGACAGGCCTAATTATTGTTTTAGTTACTAATTGTTTTATCGACTTATCGGATAAAAAGGTTTGACATATTCTACAGATTTTTTATTTGACCATTTAAGTCTTTTTTTTTTTTTTTTAGAAAATATTAGAAATAAATAAAAGATGCAAAACAAACAAATAATTAATGTTCTTTTTTAAAATAAGAAAATAAACATTTTAATGCCTAAAATGCATCAACATTTTATTTATCTATTGAATTTTGAGCCAGGAGAAGCAAAAACAACGTCAGGAGTTTTGGCTGCAACATCTTTACAGATTTTGTTCTTTTATTATCTTGAATGCAAATGTACGTTTATACATATCTGGCTTAATTACTGCTCCGATTATTTTTTTTCTCTGGAAATTGCATTTGTTAAAATTTGTATATTGAACTTAATGATTAACGAATTACTAAATTATTTGATAATTATTTCAAAAGGTTAATCATGATTAATGGGAGTAATCGTTTCAGCACCAATTGAAATAATTGATTAATCAATTCTTTAGCTACAGACGCATCATTTGCTACATGTGATCAAGCGTATGCTAAAGAAATGCTATATTACGCCATTTTATCAATAGAATGATTTATTTAAAGAAAAAAAAAGTTTTCATTTGCATTTTTAAATGTATTTTTAATATTTTGTAAAATAAGCTTGAAATCTCTGATTAACCAAGCACTAAAGAAACATTATTAAATTGGAAATGTTTTTTTTTATTTTCTTAATTTAAAACAGAATTGAGTTTCCTTGCATTTTTTAATTTCCAACATTCTATTATGTCGCCCCCAATTTTTGTATCGATTAATCGTCTAAAAATATCGATTACTAAATTAATCGTTAGCTGCAGCACTAATTTAAAAAAAAAGGCGCAGTAAATCCAGATAAACAACAGAAAACAAACCTGTGTCCAGGCACTGATGGACACTGGACAAAGTGTGTGTCCTCCAGCCGCTCATGGCACAGCGTGCAGGACAGCGTGTTTCCGGTCGGATGGGTGCTGCTGGCAGATACGGACCCCAGCTCGGAGGCACCGTTGTTGGGTAACGCCGCAGCAGTCGTGGCCGCCTCCGCGGAGCTGCTGGATCCCAGAGGCTCGGCTCCGGACCGGGCCGCCGGGGGGCGTTGCTGCCTGGCCGGGGATGAAGCGGGCTTCGGGCTCGTCTGGCTCACGCCTCCGGCCATGGAAAAAGAGGAAGAAGACAGGCTTGTGCTCTTGCTGCCGCTGGTGCCAGCCTGGGTCTGAGTCTGGGACTTGGCCTGGGAGGAAATGAGCTCCCGCTCCAGCTCCGGAGTGATGAAGGAGGAGATCCCGATCCCCAGCTGTCTGCGGCTCATCTCAGCCAGCACCGGCGCCGGGAAGATCATCGGGCTGCTCATCGGCGCTGTCCTGGCAGTCAGACCCGCTGGCATGCCCGCAAGCAGCCCGGGCATTCCCGCAATGCTTTGAGTCACCAGACTGGGAGGGATGGCTGCTCCGATCATGGGTCTCCGGCTGCTGCTGGGGCTCTGGCGGTTCACCTCTTGGGGCGGCTGCCCGTCGCGGTGGAGCCCGTTGGGCGGCACGCGTATCGTCGTCCCGCCGCCTTCGCCTCTCCCTCCCCGCTCAAAGCGCTCCGCGTGCTGCCTTCCGCCGTCCGGCCCCGGCTCTGCTCTTGCCAAGGAGCCGTGTTTGTTGGGAGAGGGGCCGGGCGACCTCACGTTGCCGTCCTGCATGCCGTGACTCCGCTTCAGCTGGCGGGCGCTTGCTATCAGGAACTCGATCTGGTTAGCCCCCTCGTAGTTAACGCAACCGCGGCAGACCACCTCGCTGAAGTCCCACACCACGGTCCATGGCATCTTCGGCAGGTCGCACAAGTAGCACCACTGGCGCCTGGACGACGAAGAAGGGGAGGACATGGCTGCCTGGCGGGCCACCTGGCACACCTGATCGGGTTCAAACAGCCAGCTAGCACGCTAACGTGCTAACACAGGTTAGCTTCGTTAACCTATTTCGGTTCGACAGGTGTACGCCTTCTCTTTTCGACAAACTTTCCGCCTTATCAGATCTAACGCAACTTTAGAAAAACGCTACTCATTTTAAACATTAAAAATAATAACAAATATTAAAGTAGTCTAAGCTCTTTTTTTATATATTTGCTTTGTTTCTCCTCTTCGGCCTACTTCTCGCTCCTGTCAACTGTTTTTCCCCCGACAGACGCTGGTAGGTTACGTAATCGTTCGAGGGGGATTGTGGGTGTTTGAGTTGTTTAGACCGGCGCAACCAACTCAAACACTCCCAGCAAACAGGCAGGTTGGACTACAATCCACCGTGACCCGGTAGTACTCCTTACAAGTCTGGGTTCACTTTGCGTCAACACATGTTCTTTCCCAGCTCGGAGCCATGCGTGCTGAGCTAAAAAAAAAAAAAAGGTTGTGAGTTATATCATTAGCTGTTATTTTTGAACTATAAAACATGCCAAAAGACATTTCTTCGTCTTCGAGCGAGGATGAAACGGATAATGTTGCCACGGAAACAACAGAACGGCAGAAAGAACCCGGTAAGCGTACGGAAGTAATTTAAGCTAAGTTGGTGCAAAAGGAGATGCGTTTTAAAATGTTATCTCGGACCAAAAACTTAATATTACCGCGTGTGTTACACTTTAAATATGAATTAGAAATAACTATTTTGTATATGCGTGTTGTTAATCAACAAAGTTGCTCAACAAAATACGAATACTGATAATTTATGTATAAAATAATACAGTTTGAGACACATTCCATGACAGCAGGTGGCGGTAATGCATCCCATACATTTCTTAACAAGTAGAACTAGAACTTTTTCGTCAATATTAAGGAATTAATGTCTTAAAACAGAAAAGTTACTTTTAAGTTTGTCTTAATTCAGTTGTTTGAACTAGAAACAAGGCCAAACATATTTGGTGAAAGTTGGTGTTTCTGCAGTGAAATATGTCTTTTTGTAACCAAAGACATTTTATGTAGACTTTGTTCCTAAAAATAAAATAAAAAAAAGTCTATAAAGTGTTTTATTCCGACATTTTTAGTTTTTTTCTTTAAGACTAATTTGTTGTTAAAATGAATACGAATCTCACCAAGTAATTTTGGTCTAGTTTCTTGTTTAAATATTTTTGTCAACTTGAAATAAAACAAAACTAACTTACAAGTAACTTGTTTTAAGTTAGAAATTCCTTGATATTGATAAAAAAAAAAGTACCAGCTCCACTGGTAGAATACTTCACTCAAAATGTGACATTTTCCCATGTTATAAGTCAAACAAATAGACTTGTCACAATATTTTTCTTGTGAATGATAAATTGTCCCAGAAGTTATTGCGATAAACAATAATATTGTTGTTTTTGAACCATTTTTAAGCAATATAATGGTAGTGGAACAATAAGTCAAGAGCACATTACCGAGTACCAATAACTTTAAATTCTAATGAACATTCAACACTGGAACTGGAAGACACTTTAAGTGCCCGAAATAAATAAAACAACAAATTAAATGAGTTATGAAGTCTCTGTAAACAAAATCGTTCTTCAAAAAAAAGGGCTAGTTGAGACCAAAGCACCAAATTAAGACTTTTATCATCCAGTTTTTAGTAGAAAAAGAAAAAAAAATAGAGAAAAACAATAAACCATGAAAATGATTGATCTCATCCTAATTTATCATTTATTAATTGATTATTGATTATTGCGACAGGCCTAGAAATAATCTGCCAATGTGATTTTTCATCCACATTAAGGAATTATTGACTTAAACTAAGCTTCAACGTTACTTGTAAGTTAATTTTTTTGTCTTATTTGAAGTGTGCTAAGATATTCGCACCAGAAACTAGAGTAGAAATACTCTGTAAGATTTTGTGTTTTTACAGAGAAGTTTTTGTGCATTTCGACACCGTAATGGAATAAAATCCCCTCACTTTTCAGATTTTCATTTGTCCATCACAAAACATCCCAGGAAAAACAAAACGAAACGAAAAAAAAAACTAAAAAAAACTAATTCTTATTTAATGAAGAATTGCTCGTTTGTTTCTGCAGCGAGGAAGACGGCGCGGCTGGAGTGTCCTGGGGACTTTGTGTCTTTCTGCCACGTCCCCTGCAGCAGCACGCTGGCAGGCAATCTGAGGAGCAACGAGAACGAGTTGTGGCTCATTAAAGCCCCTGCCAGCTTCGACCCCCACTGGTGGGTACAGCCTGTGCTCCTTGCATCCGTTATCATGCATTCCGATCTTTACAAGAACTTAAATAGATATTAAGCTTTGTCCTCGCGGTTTTCTCTCGCTGTTGTTCCGTTTCAGCGGGAACGTGAGGTTTGAAAATCCTCTCAGAACTCAGCCAGAGATGATCGTCAGTTTTTCTGCCGTAGTTTACCGGCCAATTTTAGATTTTATAGAGCAATAAGAGCTGGCGAGGAGATCCAGTCCACAAAGACTTTATGTCCAACAAGTTTGGGGTTTTTTTTTTAATCCCCATTTTTATGAAGATATTATTCAAATAAACCTTAGTTTCCTTCCTGTTTGTCATCTTATCAATTGAAAAAAAATGTTGATTTCATTTCAAATTAAAAAGTTCCACCCATAATTCCCATCTACATTTATTGGTTTCCCATGATAAAGACATGGAAGACCAGTACTTGACTGGTTTGAGTCAACATCTCATTTGAATGGAAAAAAATCACATGTGCCGTTCCACGAGGTTCCCTCCTGTTATCTACACACTCCTGTCAGCTCAGGCAGGGCTAGCCCAATCCTTTTTAGCTTATTTTCATTTTTGAGGCCCTTTATACCAACATGCCAACACCTGATGCTTCATCGATCCTAAGCGACTCTACTGTGTGTGACATACAGGCCACCTTTAGAGAAACAAAACTGAAGTTATTGTCTTTGGACCTAAAGAGGAACGATCCAGAGTCGACGCTCAGCTTCAGATATGACAGCTGGAAACTAGAGATTAGGATGAACTCTGACCTGAACCTGCAGAGACGCATAAAGACATTTGCAAAGTCGGCCTTCTATCCTGTAATTTCCAAGATTGGAGGAGTAAAGTCTCAGCAGTAGAGAAACTCATCCATGTGTTTCTGTAGTTGATCTGTTGTTTACTGCAACAGATCTGCCTAAAAATCAGTCAGAATGCTGATTATTTCACTCATGGGAAAAATGTTATAATAATCTACCAGTGGAACTAGAACCTTTTCATCAATAATAAGGAATTACTGACTTAAAACAAGCTCCTCTTTTGCTAAGAAGTTACATGTAAGTTAGTTTTGTCTTATTTAAAGTGCACTAAGATATTTTCAGAAGAAACTAGACCAAAAATACTTGGTAAGATTTTGTGTTTTTGCAGTGTATTCCAACTCTCCGTTTGATTTTCCTGCAGCTTCAGCGGCGTCCAGGTTCCCCTGTCGGGTCTCCAGACCCTGAAGGTTCCAGTTGGGCCGGTCCAGCAGAGCTACAGCGTCCTGGCGTCGTCCCGCCCCAACGACCTTCACCTGCTCACCAGCGACAGCCGGACATCGGACGGCTTCGTCTTCGCTCCGGCCTTTTCCGGCCTGCTGAACATCTGCGAGAGCTACGGGGACGCCGGCGGCGAGCGGGCGCCACACGTCGTGCCGGCCGCCCCTGCGCCCGTCGTCCCCGCCGGCCTCAAGCAGCGGTTCCACCCGTTCGGCAGCAAGACCCCGAAGCTCACCTACGTGGCGGAGAACGAGGCGGACGGAGCCGCGTTCGGGCCGTCGTCGACGACGCTGCGGCCGCTGGTGGTGAAGCGGTTCGTAGAAGACGGAGGCTGTGTGGGTGAGGATGACGAGGAGGAGGAGGAAGGCAGGAAGAGGAAAAAGAAGAAGAAAGAAAAGCGGATAAAGTCAGAAGAAGTGGAAGTGTTGCTGCAGATGAAACGGGAACCATCCGACGAAAATCAGGACGAAGCGACGGGGCTTCCTTTTGGAGAGGAGAAGACGACGAAGAAGAAGAAGAAGAAGAAGAAGGACAGGGAGAAGGAGGAAGAGGAGGAGGAGGAGGAGGAAGGCCTGGAGCCCAGCATGAAAGTTAAGGTGGAACCAGTTTCTGTGAAATGTGAGCCTCTGGACGTTTTATACGGCGACGCAGCGGAGAGTTTGGCGAAGAGGAAGAAGAAGAAGAAGAAAAGCAGAACTGAGGAGGACGTTCACTCCTGATTGCCTCCATCTTTAAATGTCTTCAGACGTAAACGCTTAAAGCTGCAGCACGTAGCTTTTATAAAAAAAAGGTTTCTTTCACGTTTATGACACAGATAACCTCTGAAAAGATCAATCTCTTTCCTGAACTGCTATTGACGTCAGAAGAAATTACCAAAAACAACCAATCAGAGCCCGGAGGCGGGGCTTAGCGCTGTCAATCAACGTCATTTATCATTTATGCTGCTAAAAGTGCTAGAGGCGGACAAACAACTCACCGTTACAGGAAAACTGTTTATCCACCATCATCGGATATGGCTACGCTAACTAGCCTTGACATTCATCAGTGGAAGGTGATTGACAGCGCTAAGACCCGCCTCCTGGCTCTGATTGGTTGTTTCTCCCAGTGCAGAGCTCTTCTGCACTGGGAGAAGGCAGAAGAGCTCAGTTTTGTCACACGTTATATGTCTTAAACCATAATTAGTTTGTAGTCATTTCTTGTGAAAGTGACGTACTGTCTCTTTAAGGCCAGTTTCCCTCACAGCAGCTGGACGAGGCGGCAGGATGGGAAACGGGGAAGCATCTCCTCGTTTCGGTCCAGTTCCTGTCGACTCCTGGTTTATTTCATGGCCTTGGATTTGCTCTGTGTCGATGTGTTTGTTTACACAGCCGCAGATCTACTGTTGGTTTTTCAGCCGAAGCTTTCAGGACTGATTTGGGTGACTAAACTCTAAAGAGAGATTAAAGAAACTTTTAATGAGGGGAAAAAGTGTTTGGTGTTTTTTTTTTTGTCCTGCAGTTGTGACTTCAGACCAACAGTTTCCTTAGAGATGTGATTTCATCCTGGAGGAATGAAAACCACATTTGTGGCCCTGAAATCCGACAATAACATGGATGAAAGGAGATTAAAGAGCTTTTCCGAAGATCCGAGTGATGCAGGGGATCGCAGCTGAAATGTGGGTTTATCCCCAACAAAATAACATTTAATGGGATAAATAAATATCCTTAATTGTCCCAGATCTTATTTATTGCACCAGCAGCAGGTCGTAGATTCAAACTATGGTTTAGAAAAATACAAAAACAGGAAAATAATTGACACTGTACAGTAAGTGTGAATTTAGAACATAAGAAAAATAATACAGCAGATTAAAACTCAGGTTAATGTTGAACTGAAGACTGAAAAGTGAAAAAGCTAAATAAATAACGGCTAAATAATGTTTTTAATTCAGTTTTCATTACTCTTGACTTCTCTCAATAAAATCCTCTGCAACAAACATTTTTTTCAATTCAATATTATAATAAATATGAAGGTCTGGACCAAAATATAAAATGAAGTGGAAAAATTGGTGTTTAAAAAATCAAAAGTAACAAAAAAATAAAATCAGGCAAAAGAAAAATTTTCCAAATCAGCTTCTTTCAATAAAAAAATACTTCAGAAACTTTAACAGAAACTGCAGATGTTTCTCTGTGTCTGGCGAATTTTTGGTTAATACACTTTTGTTTTTCGTTCAGTGAAAATCCAGAAATTTGACTCAAGTAAGAGCAGAAATACTTCATAATACAATGACTCAAAGTACAGCGTAGTAAAAATACTCCTAGAAGTAATTTTTTTCCAAAAAAGTTAGTAAATGTAACTAGTTACTACCCAACCCTGCATTTAATTCAATAGAAAACTTCAATTTCCAACTTTGCCATTTTTTCTAAAAAACTTCCGTCTTTCCCGGATGCAGCGGAGGAGTCCTTGCTGTGGCCGGTAGGTGGCGCCAGAGTCCGACCTGTGGGCCGCACAGCTCATCCTGCAGCCTCAGAACAACCTCTCACCTTCTAAACACTTATTTCTCCCGACAGATGTGATGGATTTCCTCCTGGCGTCTGAACACAGAGGAAGGATTTGTAAATGTTGGTTTCCGAGGCGGCTGACGGAGAATCATCGGATCTTTGACTCTGAGGTGAAACATTTCAGGCTCGGCTCTGCATCACCCCCACCCTGCTCCTCTCCGCTCTGCACCAGAGTATGGTCCTGCTTCCTAATGAGCTCAGGCACCTCTGGTGCTTTCACAGCCTCACCATCTGTGGTACATGTACACACACACACACACGCCCACGCACACACACACACGTACTCATATGCCCAGCCTGGGAAGCATCTGACCAGATTTTGCAGGACGTTGCAGCTCTGTGGGGTACTGGGCCACTGTAGGGACAAAAAAGTACATTTCCACTAAAAACCTCAGAAAAAACAACCAGGAAATTTCTGAGTTTGAAAAGTTAGAATTTGCTACAAAAACTCAGAAATTTTCCAGAAAAAACTATGAAATTTGTCAGTTTGAAAAAAAAAATCCAAATTTGCTAGAAAAAAAACTAATCATCAGATATTTGTGAGAAAATACTCTAAAAGTTTGATCTGAGATATTTTCCAGAAAAAACAAAGACAGTTCTGAATTTGAACAAAGAATTTTCTGGGCTTGAAAAATCTAAAAATTTGCTAGAAAATTAGCTTTTCAAACCTGTGTTTTTTTCTGGAAAATTTTAAAAAGCTTTCTCACAAATTTTCCACTTTTCAAACTCAGAAAATTCTAGATTTTTTCCTGAAAATTTACAAAATTAATCTCAAAATGTATGAGTTTTTCCTAGCAGATTTTTTACTTTTCAAACACAAGTAGCCATATTTTTTTCTGGAAAAATTCTGCAATTTATTTCAAAATGTATGAGTTTTTTTCAAGCAAGGTTTCAAATTTTGGAACTCAGAAATGTTCTTGTTTCTTCAAAAAGATTCTGAAATGAACCTTTCCTTCTTTTCCTTGCAAATTTTTGACTTTTCAAACTGAATTTCCAAAAGTCGAAAAATTTCGACTTCAAAGATTCCCTCAATTTTTTTAGAAAAGTTCTGAGATTAATCTCAGAAAAATTTGGGGGGTTTTTTAAGATTATTTTGGATTTTCCAAACTCAGAAATTTCCAAGTATTTTCAAGACGTTTTCTGAAATCAATCTCAAAATCTCCTATTTTCTTCTAGAAAAATGTTTAACTTTTCAAACTCATAAATTTCCTTATTTTTACTAGAAAATTTCTGAGATTAAACAAAAAAAATCTCTGAAGGGTAAATTTTTTGGCAGAAATTCACTCCTGCTTCTTTTTTTATCCACCATGGCGCTAACACAGCTCAACCTGCAGGTTTTGTTGGTTTAGCTGCCAGCCAGTAAAGCGGAAAGCCAGAAATGTCAGCGTCTGGGTGAAGAGTGTCTCTGTGAGTCAGAAGTAATGCCAGAGATGTGTGTATCCTCGCAGGTATGTTGAAGGCGTGTGAGATTTTGCTTTCCCTCTTCTTCAGATGGATGTTGTGTAACTGCAATAGCTCCCATATAAAGGTGGCGTATTACGCAAAATTCACATTTTCCACATTTTTATACTTTAATTTGGGTTTCTACTGTTTCTAAAACCAGCCCAAACGTTTATCAAAAAACAGCCAAATGGGTTTTGGCAGTAAATTAATATTTTTTGATGTCTGGAAAACAAACCGTTTCGAAAACTTCCAGAATGTAACGTCACAAATCAGCAGGCGCTGCCCCTTCACTTACTGACCCCAGCTGAGCCCCACCCGTTACCTAGCAACCCCAGCGAAGTTCTGCCCGTCACCTAGCAACCCCAGTGGAGCTCTGCCCATCACCTGGCAACCCAAGCTTAGCTCTAGGCACTTTTAAGAAAATATAGCCTTTTTGACATTCTTCTTATTCTGCCAGCCATATTATTAAAAAAATATTTGTTAATTATTCACTCCTAATTTTTATAAAGTTGGAATAAAACCCTGATTGTTAAAATTCTTTGACAAGAAAAAACGTAACCAGATAACAAACCTTGTGCCTAATGGTAGAAGATGGAACGTTTCCCTGCTGAGAAGTAAATCTGTTTAATTCAATGGAGAAAACATATATGTCCTCAGGTTTAATTGTGGCTCGTCATTATGTACAGGTGCGATCTGTTCTTGTTGAATTTATTTATAGGTTCAGTTCACGGGAGGAGATGCAGCACACCTGGAGCAATTGGGTCATTAGCAGGACTCTGTAGAACCTGATGAAAAATGGGTGAAGCAATTTTAATTTGCAGCGAAAAGGTTGAGTTGAGCAGAGTGTCTTTTTAAGGGAAACAATATTAACTTTAAATAAAACTCTTTTTGGTTTCTGAGCACTTTTTAAATTTGCCAGTAACACTTCCGTGTCATATTCAATGAATCAGAGTATTAGTAAAAACAGTTTAATTCAGTTAACTATAGTAACTATTGACTCAATAAGATGGATGTTTTCAAGCCTTTATTTTTGCCAATTATGATGATTGTTTTTTTGTTTACAGTTGAATAAAAACACAATTAATATAATAAAATTGCATGAGTGCAAAAACAAAACACGCATTCAAGACAGACATTAAAAGTGTTGACATTCTGCTAATGTCTAAAATACACAATTTCGCATTTGTGGTGTTTTGATTAAATGAGAAACACAATTAAAATCAAAGTTGAATAAGTTTGTTCACGTGTATTTAAAAATCACGCTACGCCATCCTCCTCCTGCCACTTCCTGTCCTCTTCTTTATGGTTTCCGCCAGTAGTAACATCCGGTTGTTGGTCATGTGACTCTGGTGATGCAGAAAAAGTGTTTCCATTGCAGTTTTGCGAAATACACTAATTTTGATGCAGCCAAAACGCCACCTCATCTCAGCACAACTTTTTATCAAAAAATACGATTTTGTTAGAAATTGCCGCGTTTCCATTAAGCAAATTTAATTTCATAAATCCAATTTGTGCACTTTTAAGGTCAATGGAAACGCAGCTACTGTTGCAGCAACCAATCCGACTAAAGAGTGACATTAGTCCTTTAATCCTGGAAATATTCTCCAGGTGACAGAAGACTGGCTTTGTAATTGTCTTTTGTGTCTCGAAATGTTCAGGTCTGAGTTTTAAATATTTTGTGGGAGAACAGTAAACACATTTTACAATTATGTTTCTTTAAAATCACCAGCCACATGTTTTCACTGACATTTATTAGGATGGACAGATTCACTCTAAACACAAACAGCCTCAGTAAAGTACAGGTGAGCTGAACAAACCTGGATCTCATTCCATGGGAAAAAGATGATCTGGTATTTTTTTCTGTCATTGTTGTTGCATCAGTAGAAATCTCTGTGTGTGTGTGTGTGTGTGTGTGTGTGTGTGTGTGTGTGTGTGTGTGTGTGTGTGTGTGTGTGTGTGTGTGTGTGTGCAGCAATGTGATCAAGAAGATGTGTCAGATCCGTATCTCATTTCCGCCATATTTATTCTGCTGTCAGCAGATCGTCGGATGAAACAAACATCCGAATGGAGCCCCAGAACTCCGGATTCTGTTCATGCATCCGTCAGTGACTCTGTGTGTGTTTATCTGTCTGTGCTGCGCAGAAAGACAAGCTTTCACCGCTGAAATATGTCGCCCACAGCCAGTTCTCCTTCTGCATTCACTACAAGTAGCTGCGTTTCCATTGCAAACGTGTGCAAAGCTGTCTAAATAGTAAGTAAAGTAAACAAATTCAAACCAATATTGGAGCACGCTGTTGCTAAGCGATTTAATGCAGAAAGAAATGGATTTTGTCTCGTTCCTGATTCACTTTTCATAACAAGACAAGAAACAAAACATAAAGAAGCAGGAAAGTTACATTTTAAAAAGTCAGAATATGGGGGTTGACTTCAGCTCCAGGCCGGGTCTCCGTGCCTGCAGGGTCGCGCCTGAATGGCTTCGTTCCTTTAATGCGCCACGGTGGCCGCTCAGCATGGAAGCCCAGGGGTCAAAAGGTCATCGGAACAGGTTCATGTTCATGTTTGAGGAAGCTGCAGAAAAACAACTGTCAGGACAAGAAGAAGCTTAACGAGGCAGTATTATGACAAATTTTCTCTTTTATAACTTTACGTCGTCTTATAAAGTTATTCCCACATCAAAAACAAACCTGAAGTGTTGCCTTGTTGTTACCATGGCAACTATTCGGCTGTAAACGCCTGGGTGGACCTAGCCCCGCCTTCGAGGCTCAGCTTCTCCTCAGAGCTGCGGTTTCCAAGCTTCTAATTCCCCCACTCTGCTCCTTCAGACTAGCCAGCAGCAACTAGCAAACACCCGGTGGAGCTGCTGATCTCACTAGAGGAGCTACTTCTTAGAGTAGCGCTGGTAAAAACGTTAAAAGAGGAGCCATGTTGGGTTGACGTCCTGAAGGCAGAGCTTCAAAAAGAACAGGAGCTTCTTAAAGAGACAGAGGCCCAATTTTAAGGCGTTAAATCAGGAAGTAAAATTTCTTTTAAGTCACTAGCAGATTATTTCACTTTTAACATGGGAAAAATGTCTTATCAGTGAAATAATCTGCCACTGGACATAGAACTTTTCTTCAATACTAAGAAATTATTGATTTGAAACAAGCTCCTTTTTCTGGCTGGAAAGTTACTGACAAGTTAGTTTTGTCTTATTTCAAACATACTAAAATATTTCCACTAAAAACTAGATCAAACACACTTGGTAAGATTGTGTTTTTCCAGTGTACTGAAGTAATTTCAAGCATAAAAGACCCAAATTTTGATCTAAGTATTTATTTTTTTAATATAACAAATTATTCTTAAAGAAAAGTTGAAATATAATTATAAAACATTTTATAGAAACATTTATCCGGCTTTAGGATCAAAATCTACATGGAAAATGTGTGGGTACAAAAACACGTTCTTCAACCACGTTTGAAACACTAAAAAAAAAAAAAAAAGTTGAGTTTTTCAGATTTTTGACATAGTTTTCAGTGCTGACGTCTTAAGACGATAAACTAACTCACAAGTAACTTCTCAGTAAGATGTGAGCTTGTTTTATGTAAATAATTCCTTAACACTGATGTTTCAGTTATAACATGGGGAAAAATGGCTTGTTATAACTGAAATAATCTGCAAGTGGAACCAGAACTTTTTCATCAGTATTAAGGAATTGTTGACTTAAAGCAATATCCTGCGTCTTGCTGAAAAGTTACTTGTAGCGTACTGAGCTATTTGCACCAGAAACTGAACCCAAAATACTCGGTAGGATTTTGTGTTTTTGCAGTGTAGAACACCAGACCTGCGTCTGAACACAGTAATGATATTGGGGAGAAATAAAAATAAATAAATAAAAAAAAAAAAAAAAAAAAAAAAGCTTGTCTGACTTTGACAGAAGACAAGATGAAAGACCACATGTTCGGGTGAATTGAGGCGTCTCCTTCTGCAGGCGGTAGTCATCCAGCAGGCTGATTCTGCACTGTAATACATTATATCTAAAGGCAGTAGACTGATGCAATTTATGTCTCAGTGTGTGTGTGTGTGGGGGTGTGTGTGCGTGGGGGTGTGTGTGCTCGGCTGCAGAGCTGTCTGCCGTGGAAGAAGACGGGGATGAATAATAAATGCAGTCTGAAG
The DNA here is from genome assembly GCA_903067095.1 of Girardinus metallicus. Taxonomy (NCBI): domain Eukaryota; kingdom Metazoa; phylum Chordata; class Actinopteri; order Cyprinodontiformes; family Poeciliidae; genus Girardinus; species Girardinus metallicus. The sequence goes on along the minus strand of CAEGAE010092958.1, from coordinate 93 downwards.
TTTGGATCCAACGTGTGTGGGTTAGCTTGCGTCGAGGATAATGTGGAGGCTCATTCATGACAGCGTGAGAGCGTTATCTTCAAATTAGTCCGG
>CAEGAE010092922.1:0-12788 GCA_903067095.1 Girardinus metallicus | reverse complement strand
TAGCCTGCTCACAAATAGATAGGCTATTTGTGAGCCTGCCCCTTTATTATTACATTGAATTAATTTCAGATTTTTGTATAACTTTTTACCCCGCCTCTCACCCGGAACGTAGCTGGAGATGGGCACCAGCAACCCTCCCGACCCCATTAAGGGACGAAGGGTGAACAGAAAATGGATGGATGGATGGATGTATAACTTTTTTTCAAGTTAACAAAATGAGCTATTATTGTTACAGGTTAATTTTCTAAAATCCGGAAAGTAACTGTTAGAGAAGCTCAAATGTGAAAAATTGGACTGATGTTGATATGCGATAGTAACACTGCTGTTATGTTAGATTTACCAATGTTTTATTTCATCTTTTTTTTATCCAATTACCCGATTAATCGTAAGAATACTCGATAGATTACTCGATTACTAAAGTATTCGTTTACAACAGCCCTAATTAGATATAGGTTATATTTTGGGAGGAGGGTTGCTGCCTCCAAATATGACTCCCAAACAAGAGCTGCAAGACAAATTTAGTCAAATAAGCCTTTTTATTTCTGCTGAGGACAAGTTCAGCTAAAGTGCTGCTCTTTTTAATCTGAGATGCAACACAACTGTGAAAAGATCACTGCTTTCACCTAGAGCGCATCTTTTCTCATTTAACAGTAACACTTTACAAATCGATTAATACACATGCCAGCAATGAACCATATCTGATTAAAATAATTCAATAAATTATTTATGATACTTACTTTGAACCAACAGAAGGTGCTATTGACACATTTTCAACCTTCAACAAGTAGACCATTGGTAAAAAGTAAGTCATAAAAATCGAGTTTATTGGTTTTTAAAACAAAAGAATAATGAAAAAGTATATGACAATAAAAGCTTTCAGTACTGGATCTTTTCACTAAAGACTGTAGATTTAATCCAATCTGCAGTCTTTAAAGATTACCTTGTAAAATCCAAATTGGTTTGTTTGGAAAAAACTATTTTATTAAATGTTTACACCTATAAACATCTACAACTTAAGTTCCAAAAAAACTTAAATTTTCTCGATTCTTTCCATTCTTTATTTTAGTTTTTCCTCTACAAAATTGGATCCCACAGATTTTTCTTGATTTCATTCTATCAAACATTGGTCTTTAACATGTTACTTTTGTGTACATGTAGGAGAGGAAACTTTTACGAGATATCCAAGAAATGTTAAAAAAGAAATGGTTTAAATGACAGAAAACTTACAAAAACGAAAGCAAAAGCAACTCACTTTTTGCTGTTGGCCAGCTTGCGATATTCACTCACAGTCATGGATTTCTTCTGAATGTTGTATTGGGTAAACAGACCAGACTGACCAGTTACCACCTGCATGATGGGGGCTGGGATCACCATGTCTTCAATAGTATCGTACGATTGACGAGGTTTCCAGCCCTCTGGAGGAATTACCTGCACATGGAAAAGGGAGGTTAGCAGTTATATGAAGAAAATTAATATCTACCTGACCTCCTACATTATTCTTTAGACTGAAAATGTAGTTTTAAAAAAAATTGGTGTGGAGAAGACTAATGAATTCAAGTGTAGAAAAGCGAGTATCTATTATATATGCATATTTTTTGGCAGCACTACCTTTGCCAGGCCGGCACGATGAGCTCCTTGACTCTCCATGTACACAATATATTGGGCAAAGTCTTTAAACTCCTCCATGGTAGGCCTGAAAGTCATGATCTTACAGCTGGGGTTCTTGGAAGCAGCTGGGGGAAGAGGTGGTGGACCTGGTCCGACCTGCTGGAGTGGAGATGGCTCAAAACCTGGAACGGGTTTGGAAGTCCCATCTAGGTCTACAGGCAGAACTGGGGTGATATCTGAAGCTGTGTGTTGCTCTGGGGTCACCGGGTTACTGGGTGTTTCAGCTTTTGCTTGCTCCTGGATGGGAACATGATCTGGGGCTGGACTGGAACCGAGAGCAGGAAAAGAGACCGGTCCAGGATCAGGGGGTGCAGTGGGGGCAGGGTTCGGAGCCGACACCGTCTTCATGGACTTGTCGGTATCCATCAGATGCTTCCGGGGCTTGCAGGTAAATCTGTGGGGCACAGCAAGGACAGTTAGGGTTGATTTTTTGGACTTGACCTATTTTTAAAAATAGTATTGTGAAAACCATTTGGTATGTAATGTAAAAACCCAGTTTGAGTAAGATAAACACAGTTAGGTGTTTATCTTACTTAGGTAAACCATCACATCAAGCATTAAATTCTAGCTTCCTATAATAAACATCTCTTTTATTGCTATAAACTCAAAACATTAATATTTGTTTGTTTATTGAGCACAGTTAAACTGATTCTGTGTCATTCACCAATATTAATATATATTCGGCGAAATTTGTGCAGCACTAGTGCCAAGCCACCCCATGGAAGATTATCCTGCATTCTCATTGTATTGTGTTTTTTTTTTTTTTTCCTTTTTCTTCTTTTTTTTTTATTTGTACAGTATTGCATTTCTAATTTCTGAAGTCTAAATCAAAGTAGTGTGCTATGAATCCTGATTTTATGTCCTGGGCTCTGATTTAGTCAGTAACTATAACATCAGTCTCTTACGTCTCTAGTGTACAGCACGTGTTCAGCAACTTGCTTTGTCCATTTCACATTGATGTCTGACAGCTGATAAAGGGTTGCTCTGCTGTGTTGTGTTTTTGTGAAAAAGTTAGATATATTTCAAGCCCTACAATGTCAACTAAATGTCTGATTCCTGCCATCAAAACCACGTACCAGAGGAAGATGTTAATCACAGAAAAGGTAGAAATTGAAATTCTAGTTGCAATAATGAATTATATATATATATATATATATGCAGTCAGCATGCATCATTTATGACGATGCATACACACAAAATGTGGATGTGATTCTGAAACCAGTTTTTTTTTTTTTTTCCACTCAAGTCACAGTAGTAGTATGAGAGCAATGCACGGCAAAAGTAGCGGTGCACCGATTTAGCTGCACCAGTTTTCTTAATTAGGGAAATTGGTAATCGGCTGATACTTATATGTGAAGCTGATCTTATCCACCAATCTTATCTATCTCAGCAAAGGTCTATAAATCGACCACTGTCCTCCTCTGCTCTTCTGTGAGAAAGCTTTGACTGAGTCTGTTCCACCAGGTCATGTCTACACATTTTCAGTTAACAATAATCACACCACTGTTGCCAACTCAGTGACTTTCTTGCTAAATTTAGCGACATTTCAAACAAAACATTTGGCATCAGCCAAAATCAGAATCAGCAGGTCAGGCTTTTTAATGATTGATAATAGGCAAATAGCCAGAAACCGGTTAACCAATAGACTATTTTATATGACATCATTCATCCTTTTAATCACTCGTGCATGCTTTTGGGAGCACATCCAGGCTTTGCAGAGGAGCACAGTTGTATGCAATGTGATCCAGGGTAATTGATTACTGATCACATTCATTTTTTTTTCTGGCCACATTTCTTTCTCAAAGACAATGGTCCCACACTCCAGTTTTAATAATGCACTAGCCAGTTCTTAACATGGTTTTAGTAATTTCTATAAACTCCTTAGATATTTTTATCAGCTCGATGCCATTAATTTGACCTTTCTTAAATAGACCAACATCGTTTCCACAACCACAGGATACGTCTTTCAACACAGTTGTTTTAGAAATAACTCATTGCATCAGTTGGGTTTAAACAACTTGTTGCCATCTAATAGAGAATCACTCATGTCGGAAGTTCGTAACTATTTTTTTTAGTTAGATCCAGACAGATACATTTTTTTGTCCAGGCAGTGTATCATTCTGTCAGCATTTTAATAAGTTGGTAACACTGTTGCTCTGCTGCAGCAAGGAGATACTGGATTCAAACCTCTACTTGGCATCTTTCTGCATGAAGTTAACATTTGATGGACTAGCTTCCTGTCCAGGGTGCACCAGACCTCTCGACTGATTTTATTTAATTAAAAGAATAAAGTCGTACCACTACGAGAACACGGTCATATTACTAGAACAGTTATAATATTGGCAGAATAAAGATGCAATAACAGCAGAAGAAAGTTGTAAAGGAGCTTTGACAGTTATCAAGATCTGACTTGACCAACTTATCAAGTTTGTCGTTCTTTCTTTGAAATGGGCAGTTGTTTAAATGACCTACTGACAATAATTTGCTGCTGATGTGTTAAAACATTACGCATTTCCTTGTACGTAAAACTGTTACCAACTACAAATTCACAGGGTGCTCAGCATTCCTAATTTTAACAAAGCTTGGTGTAGAGTTCTCATTAAATGCAGACTTAAACCTTATATTGTCGCAACTTTCTCATATTAAAAATAAGTCAAAACAATTCTTAGTCTGGTCCTAATATTAAGTCATAAACAAGTGAAAGAAGCCAGGAAAACGACAAAGCTAAGTAGCCCATGAGTTTATTATGAATGCAAAATGCTATGCACTTCTCATCCCATGCTGAAATATATGTTTCAAATTCTGAACTTTTTTTTTAAGTTGTATATCTTTCGAAAAAGAACAAGCTGAAAATGAACCAATGTTTACAGTTTTGAAAAGTTCTACTATGCTAAGTCTGAAAAAAAAAAAACAATTTGCACTTTTTCTCTTTTGAGAATCACAGACAAAACAGTCTAACAAATATTACTAAATAAGTAAATAAATTGAACTTGCACAATTTTTTGATACTTAAGACAAAATTAGCTTTAAGTTGTTTCAACTAATTTTAATCTGTTTTATTTGTTTGTACAGATAAATTACTAAATATGATCAGATTATCATTGATAATTTAATTCAGAGGGGAGCAAAAAAATTATGATCCCTAGGCAGAGCATGACAGAAAAGAACTGAGAAAACATGTTTTAGATAGTCTGATACATACAATCTGTAAACAGAGTATTTCTTTCAGCAAATTTTATAAAAACTTAGCAAATTCTGCAGTGCAAATACATATTTTATTATAGTTCAACGGTTGTAGAAACGCTGGTCTGCATCTCTAAGAACACTGCATCTACATAAGACTTTCACTAGCAAATGTATTTGCATGTATTAAATTACATCTACTTAAAGTGAAACCCCAGAGTAGTCAACTTTACAACACCAACATGATTTAAAAAATCCAATTTTGGCTCCTGTATTACAGCAAAGTATGAAACATGTTACATTGTAATAATAAAAAATTATTTTCACTTTTAATATAAATCTCACAAAACAGCACCGATTGCAATTTTTTATTTTTTTTTGCATTTGGAAACTGTTTTTATTTACCTTCTTCACTGTCGACCAAAAAACGCTAACATGTCACGTTCCGTGAACACACCAGTTCTCTCGTGACAATTACAATACTCTGTCTTTGTCTGAATTTTTTTTTTGATAAGCTCAAACATTAAAAAAGATAAAACTGAACAAATCTAAAATGAAAAAACAAACGTCACAAAACTGCATCCTCTGACAGTTTTTAATCATAAAGGAATTAGCCAATAACATCACAAAACCACTCGTATGGAACATTTCCTCTTTTGATTTGAGTTGAATGTTGGAATGCATAAAACACAGAAGTACATTGATACACAGAAATTATACTGGTTTGCCAGCTTGCAAATACCACTTTTGGAGGTAACATTTGTTTTGATTAGAAACTTTGTGACGTTTTGTCTGCTTATTTTCTTGCATTTGTTTTTGTTTTGTTTTTTGCAGTTGAAAGAAGCTAAATTTGTGATTTTTACAACAGTGTCTTAGAAGGTATTTATATTGGATTTAATAATTTATTTTACATTTGTAAAACTTTAGAAAACCACCATATAATTTTTTTCCTATGGACCTATTACAACAGAGTATTGTGGCCACACTAATAAAACTAAGATAATAACAATAAGAATAAGAAAATTCTAAAAATATAATCATAATATTACGAGAAAAAGTCACCATGACTTTATTTTCATAATATTATAACTTTATACACACACATTATGACTGTATTCTCGTATTATTTCGATTGTATTTTCATACAATTTTAGCACGGATTGCAAAAATTGTTTTTTGGTCAGATCACAGAGTGGCTTCCCCAGGCAAATAGGGCTTACAGCTTCAAAGGTATTTGCATCAGAAAATGGAGAAGCATCCTTAATTAGGTTTCAAACAGCTGAACAGATAAAACTGGTAAACACTACTTTCTACACTTTATAAAGAAAAACATGCTATCCACCAACTAGCCAAAAACATCTACAAATAGCTTTTTGAAAATGACTTGTCACAGATTAAAACAACCGTTTTCTAAATTATTTAGATTAAGCCATCCTTAAAAACTCACAAAGAAAGATTCACTGGGAAAGAGCCTAGAACTCCTGCCGTCCAATACCACAACATGCAGGGGCCTAAATGGTACCTTTAACTCCATTTGGGCCCGAAACTTCCATGTTGTATCCAGTTTACTTCCTTAAAATGGTCCTAAATGCAAACACTCGTTAAATACATTTATTGTTCTTGTGCTCGTTAGATATTATCGGCTTCATGCAAATAAAAAGTCTCACGTGGCATTAACAAAGTGAATTATTGTTACAATGCCGTTACTGCTGCTAGCCCTGCTCAGCTGATACCACTAGCATTCTATTCAAAATGACAGCGGCTAAAATATTGCCACACTAGGCAACTGCAATGAACAAAACTAAGGCTACCCTTCAGTCTCTTTAGCAGGAAAACATTTAAAAACACACACACGCACACAATTGCGAATATAGTAAGTAAAGCTGTAAAAAAAATGGCTAGCTTCTAGCTAACAACTACCATATCTGCAATTAGAAAAAAAACAAACAAAACGTCGCGACGACAACCCACAGCACAGTCAAACTACAAAGTCTGGGTACTTTATATTTTAGTAACATACGCTTCGGAAACATTACCTCCTGCAGAAGATTACCGTCCTCTCTCTGTTTGGCTCAAACGAATTGGTTTCGTTTGGTTTATCGATTTTCTTTTAGCTTTAGCAAGCAGCTGTGGCTGAGCTTGTTTGTGGGTTTAGGCCCTCAGAATAGTGGCTTGTGATTGGTTGAGTGACGTTGAGGACAGGGACGCTTATAAAACTTCTGTAATCTCATTGGTTGATCGCATGAGTGACAGGGTAAACAGCGACTCAAATCATACGCCTAGTAACCTACCAACCAGACGCCACGCACGTACTCTCATACACAGGCTAGCGGCGCTCTGCAGTAATGGCAAAGCACACATATATAGTCCTGAAACGCATAAAAAACGTTTTCTTAAGTCTTTATTGAACTTAAAAGCTTTTATAAAACTGTGAATGATCCGCCTATATTTTTGGGCTAACCAAGAAGAAATTTAAAGCTAGAAAATTTTTAAACCAACAATTACTTCGTAGATATAATTTAATAGACATGTTTAGTCGATTATTAAATCAGTACTAATAAAAATATCTATATTCAGTTTAAATCTTTTAAAAGTTTTTATTATTGAACAATTACAATTTTTGCACCAAACATGTGCAGCGAATGCTAAAACTACGCATGAAATCTAAAACGGACTAAAAATTTTTTTTTTTTACAATTTCAGAAAAATATACATTTCCCAGCATTTGCAGATATTTTGGCACAAGAAATGCTTGCATTCAGGACAATTTACACATTGCTAGAGTTTGACCAAACAGAAAAACATAACGGACAAAAGTGGTTGTTACAGACAGCATTAAACAGCTTATATCAAATATTAAATGTACTTAACTTTAAAATACAAGCATTTCTTGTTTTTACAATGGAATCAAATTTTATAGATGACCACTAGGAAGACACAAGACTGAACCTTCAAATTACATGACAAGGCAAAAATGTATACATTTTAAACTTTAGAAAAAATACAAGTCAAGTCTCTAGGCTTAAATAGGTTTGAGTGTTAAGGACAAAGTCTAGAGAGCTAGATAGATGGGACATCTACTTTACACTCTTTAAGCACAACCATATCTTTGGACTATTTAAAGAGAACCACAAAAAGGGTAACCTAAAAAAAAAAATATCTGGCAAAAGAAAAAAAATATATATATTTTCAAGCTATTTTTTCCTTAAATTGTGATCAATTTCAGAAAGTGAACCTATAGTAATTAAAAGAAATAATTCCTGTTTGACAATTTTTGGGTGAACAGTACATGTTGACGTTTGATGACACGGCTTACAGATAAGACACTACTCTCCTCTTACTCAAGTGCTTTAAAAAAATTGTGGTTTCTGTTTACATTTTATGGAGCCATTACAAATCTAACTTCTTTGTTAATTTATCACAATCAGTGCATTGTCATATGAAATGATTATGTCAGGACTCAAGAAATCAAATCATTAAATGTCTGACTTTTTATAATAATAAACATAAACGATCACAACCAGTTTAACAAGAAAACCAATACACAAACACCTAAAGATAGCCTTAGAGATTAGGATCTGTAGATCATTTTGGGAAGCAGATTACCTCTTTTGACCAAATATTTCTTCAATGAGTGCAAAATAAAGGAATTTGGGGGAAAAGATAGGTTAATTTTAAATAAGGAATATTAGCAGTAGCTAAGCAAAATATGGAGGATTAATTGCCGTTAAAGGGTAACGGTACAACCAGTTCTAAATGAATTCTCAATTAATATTAGACAAACATAAGAGCTCGACAGTAAAAATGGTTGCATTTTAGCCCACAAAAACTGTAGCTTTATATTCATAGAAAATATATTAAGAGAAGCGGACTCTTTATTGCCTCAACTGGAAATTCCCCCGTACAGGTTTTATTGCGCTTCTTTGAGGGCTGAGTAGACTGGAGTAATGATCATCGCCCATTGCTGTAGCCTGGGAAAAGCTGACTTAGAATGTCCTGCAGGTCTTTGTTGACAGACATGGAGTAGTTCTTGCCCAGGTCGTGTCTGCAGGCAGGGCAGGTGTAAACTTCTGCCCTGAAAGACCGCTGGAGGCATTCCTACAGATAAAAACATTAATACTGATTTGTAACCAAGCATTTTATACAGCATTAACAATGCTAATCCCAGAATAGCCATTTATATGCAAGACGAAAAGGCATGCACAGATTACAAAACGAATCAATAAAATAAATAAAATTAAAAGTGTGCTAACCAATCAAGCTTTCAGTGTCTAAAAACAAAAGCATCAGAGAGTAAAGGCTCCATGCCCTTCTAATCAGGCAAGTCTGAAAACAATTGGATTTTACTCAAGGACATCAGGGCAAAGAGAGTTGAATACACATACATACTTTTTAGTGGCTACAAATGAGACAGAACCATCAATCCAATGTCAAGTTAATATTGAAGATTTCTGGGTCCTCACCTTGCAAACATTGTGTTGGCACTCTGTGGTTATAGGCTGAAAGACCACTTCTTGGCAGCAAATACAAAGGAAAACCTCTTCAACCTTGGTCAGAAATTTCTGCAGGAAAACAAACAAAAAACAAGATGATGTCAGAAAATGACAAAAGAAAATCTTTTTAGTAAAGTATTCAGTCGTGTTTAACCAAGTCTCTTCAGAGGGGAAAATTGGGTTTCATTCATTCAGGCTTCAGGTTTTTACAAGAAGACTTCATTGGCATCAGCTTTTATAATCTAATTAAATCCTATAAGTTTACCTAAAAGGCAGACTAGATTCAAAATGTCATATGGATTTATTAAAGCAAATGGTTAAGTGGTTTCAACAGTATTGCAATGATTAATGTGTTTCAGCTTTACATTCAACCTACATTCACTGAGATCTGGATTAATAGAAAAAAAATATATAGCAGGAACCTACAGATACGATTCCATTATTCCAATCCATGTTACTGAAAGCTGATTGTTTCAGTTGTTTTTAAAATATACTGGGAAAGTTCAAAGCAATATTAACTCTAGAGATTTTAATATAGTTATTGGGCTCAGTGAGACCACCTGATGAAGACTGATTTCCTCTGACCCAGCAAACTTCTGAGGCTGAGACAGAGCTGCTTATATGACTAGAGCCATTACTGGCGTAATGGCTCTAGTTCAGCACCAGTTCAGCACTAGAACCAGTTTGCTTAACAGAAACATATCAGGTACCCCATTTCAGTGAGGGAAATGCATTATGTATATCTGTATGTGAATGTGAATGTGCAGAGATATAACTATGAATACTCTAAAGTCCCATGTTACCGGTCCAAGAGACAGCGACTCCATAGCTTCATCCCACAGCTTCTTGTTTTGCTGGTCATTCTTAATAAGGGATTTCTGCTCATGTGAAAGCTTGTACACTTCCACTTTGATCTTCTTGGGAGACTTGGCAGCTGAGGTCTTAGGGGAATCTGGAGAAAACAAGTCAGATTTATTTCTTACCATTTATTTGTCTAAGTATTTCATATTTTTGAAATAATCCATCAGCTCTTCTCAGAGAATGTGATAATCTCTTTCAAAACAGAGATTTCCTATCTGCAAATTGCAGAAGTGAAAAACAAAGAAACAAAAACAAAAAAGGCACACAATCCGAGCAGCTAAAACACCAGAGAACTTACCACTCTCCTGGCATTTTCTCTTCCTCTTCGCCTTATTGGGTGTCTCTTCCTCCTCCACTTCATTTTTGTTCTCCTTCTCCTTTTGATAACCGGCAGGATACTGGAACAGCAGCCATCACAGTCAGTTTACAGAACATATAATCAAGCAAATGAGAGTCCAAAGGTATACCATTATGATGTTCATTTTCTGATGCAAAGCATACTGCTAAGCCCCTCACCTGCATGACCAGACCAAGTTTCTTTATGCGCTCCTTCCCCTCTCTGGTCCATGGTGCCGGCTCATCATCATCACGCTTCAGCAGGTAGCGCCACACCAGAAAACCAGACTTGCCTTTGTCTGGCCAGTACTTCGCCACCTGTGCAAAGTAGAAGATGCAAAGAAAACCATAAATTAATGCTCAGGGTGAAAGTTTGGTCCTACAAACTGTCACTTTCTTCTCACCCCCATCTACCTTCTCCTCTTACCTTGTAAATCCCGTCATACCGGTTTCCTTCCTCAGGGCAGAATTTGCTGTGCTTGCGTCCTTTGCAGCTGCGCACAACCCTGACCGGTTTGCCTTGCTTCCAGTTCTTTGACTCCGCTCCATTTTTCTCATTCACAGGGACATTGCAATTGAGAGCCAAAGCCCTAATGAGCCATAAAAAATATATATATAAATTTAAGGTACCAAACACTGTGTTTTGAATTGTACATTCTCTTCTGAACACTCTACCGGTTCATATGTGTCAGAGTCTGGTCACATGACTGCTCAGCTGTCCTCTTGTTCCCAGACAGATCTCGCCCCCCTGAGCCAGTATAGGTAAACTCATTGCCATCATCCTTTATCAAAAGATAGCACAAACATTAAAGTCAAATGGCATCAGAATCAAGGCTAAAATCATTCAGAAATATTCTCTTCATAAAAATACTATATTTTTAGATCAAAAACTCTTTAATTATACCATTATGTGTTTTACAGCTTATTTATTTCAATTGTGAATTGAGGTAAACTCACAGAAGGAATTATTTAAATAAAAGCCAGTTTAAGATATTGTGTGTCATTTGTATTTGTATGAAAATACAAAAGTCCCCTAAAATTTGAAATCAAATTTGGTATTAAAAAAATTGCTTGAGAGACAGAGTTGACTTTCTTTCTTCCAACTACTCCTTTTCATTGAAAACTTTTTTTCATAGCAACATGTGACATGTTCATTTTAAACTGTAAACAAAGTAAATAAACAATAAATATTTAGAAAACATCATACCACATCATCTTCATAGCCTCCTGCCAAAACAAGAGAGTAGGCTCCGTCGTTGCTCCTGCCATGGATCCCAGCAACATGAGGCCTGTGGACACCGGCTTCACTGACCTGGGAATAAATGAAGAATTACTGAAAGTCTATACAGATAAGCCATTTAAACCCACTTGGTTTACTTAACATCTCACGGTTTGTGTTAAAAACCTTAGCATTAGTCATGTGCACTACAATAATACATGTAATAGTCAATCTTTATACAGTTTATTAAGTAGTACTTTTAAACTAGCCAAGTGGATTTCAGTTACAGCAGAGTTGGACAAACCTGCACTCTGAACTTCCACAGGGAACCCACGGGAACACCTGGAATTGGACCATGGTGGTTGGACGGGACAATGGTGCACTGCTTGGTTCGACCCACACAAGCCATTCCCTGCAGAGGTTACCACAGTAAGCTACCAGAGACAATAACTCTGCGTTTGTTTTTGTTGTTTTTTTTGCTTGTACTCATAATATTCAGCAAATTAAAGTGATCTCAACTAAAGATTTCACTACTCAAAACTGTCTTTGCTGCAATGAACAGATCTGCTCTGTGTCACCTTTCCCCAGTCTCTCTGGCTGGACGAGCTTGCAGAAGCCATCCTCGCCTTCTTCTTGCTTTTCTTCAGCTTCTCTCCAGCCAGAACAACTTCACTGGTATCGTTACGGCAACCGGGGCAATACCTGAGACGGCAAAACATGGTAAGGTTAAAATCAATTCTGCATCCAAGAACTTCAGTAAAAAAGGCTAACTACCTTTGATCACCACTAATTCTGGAACAGGTCAAACCTAAGCTACATTATTCTACATACAGAGATTTGTGATTGGTTAAACTTTACACTTTGTAAGAAAAAAAAAAAAGTTTCTGTCCCAGCTTTTATTCTGGACCTGAATTGTGCTTCCCCATGCACAGTAAAGCGTTGATATCAGATTTTTGCAATTAAATAAAAAAAAAAAAAACATTTAAAGGTCATTCATTGCATTTAAATCAGTGCAACATATATATATA
>CAEGAE010092914.1:0-10889 GCA_903067095.1 Girardinus metallicus | reverse complement strand
TATATATATATATATATATACATACATACATACAGTACTGCATTTGTTTTTAAAATGATTCATGTGTGACGTTACTGCAAACTTTTTGAGTTGTATTCTCCTGCTAAAACAGCACTCAGCGTTTAGGTACACAAAACACTAATAATATACAGTACTGTTTCATACGTAAGCGGCATATGGACTCAACACGCTGTACAGTTTTAAGTCAGGTTTCTCGTTTCCACGTTACAGTGCTAGTTAACATTGCCACAGCCGTGTTATAAGCAGAGTTGTATCGCTAAGTCAGTAAAATAGCTTAAAACCTTCAACTCTATGACAAATTTGATAAGCTGGACACCACGTATAAACTCACAAATTGCAAAGAGTTGCATAGCAGCGTGTTAAACTTTCTAAAGCTATTTTAAGTTTTATGTTTGACAGGAATGCTAACACGGTACTAGCATTAGCAAACTTTAGCGTAAGCTAGCATGTGAGACCGTTGCTAAAGAAATTCTGCAGCTAAAAATGTATGTTTTACAAAGAAATACATATCAAAGTTCTTATGCATTTTATTTGGCGTGTGTGTAGCAGTTTTGATATCTTAAAATAAAGGCGTGAATGCAGAGCTTGATTAAAATTATCGCTGAGAAAATAAAATACCCAAACACACCTGAAAATGCGCAGCGGAAGTTTAATCGCGTCACAAACGTTCACACTGCTTCCGGTGTAAAACAAAACCTTCCTGTGAATAATTAATTAGCACATCTAATCGAGAATTTACGAAATTCAAGAAATCTTTTCCCATCCATCCATCCATCCATCCATCCATCCATTTTCATTACACCTTTGTCCCTCAGTGGGGTCGGGAAGAAATCTTTTTTTCTTTTTTTTTTTTAAGTTTTAAAAAACTTTTTTTTGTGTCACTGCCCCTTATGTTATAACATACTACGTCATACTCAAAGTATAAACTGGAATACAGTTTGCATTTTCCCCTGTACACTTTTAATAACTATTAATAATTAATAATATTAAAACCTTATGGTCTGTTAATAAAACCATAAGGCAAAACATTCAAGTCTTTCTCTACTTTCAATCTTTTAATTTTATGTAAAAATGACCCTTGGCTGCTGTTATGCTTCATATCCCGTATTCCTGATCAAAAATGTTTTTGCTGTTTTTGACCAAATGAATAGCATATATGCCAGGTGAGCTGTCAGGAACATATTTACTGCCTTTTTTTCATGCTTTGCATTTCGTCGTATCTGCTCAGGAAGTGATCAAACCCAGAATTTAAAATAGCAAGAACTAAACTGGGTTTATCACATGGAAAGTGTTGTATAATAAAGTTAAGAAGAACTAGAACAGCTCATAGATTTATAACAGGATGGCCTCAGTGAACTTTGGCCAAAGTCTGACACTGAGACAGAGGCAGTGCTTTCTTTTCAAGGATTTGAAGGAAGACTTTCCAAGCTTGTTGTTGTCTGCCACAGGTAAGAAAGACATTTTTTTCTATTTATTAAACCTGACAGAGTTATTGTTGGACATTAGTTTTAAAGGAAAGAATCTATCTGAGGTTCCTTTTTCATTCCTCAAAGTAATCAGCCAACCTTACAGATATCAAACCTCATTTTAAATCAGATTAATTTCCTTGCTACTGCAAATATTGACTTGCATGTAACATATTGTACTTCTCCTGTGTCTAGACTAACACTGAGCAAGGAATAACTACACATAAACCCCTAATAATAGAGGACACTTTCAATGGAGGCCAGCGGGGAGAGCAGCGTGCATTATGACCGCTGGAATGAGAGTAACATCAACATGAACGTAGAGGCTTCAGAGTCTTCTGCAAGGAGGTAAGATGAAGATGAATCCCAAAAATCTATTTCACATGTAGTGAATGTTTTCTCACACTGTCAAGTAATCAGCTAAACTGCTGGGCTCCTTTGACGGGGAGGCACAACAATGAGGACATGTTTTAACCTTGTTTTCATAATTCATTTATGTAAATAATTTCACCATTTTACAACGTTGGAAAGCTCTCCAGATTTTTTGAAGGGTCTTTTTAGAGTAATGCTGCTTTTTACTTGTTTTCTCGACAGTCCTGTGTGACATGTCTATCTGTAAAATAAGTGAAGTTCATATGTGAAACACTAATTAAAAAACTATTTCCTGCATGATATCTATAATTCAGAAGGAAAAAAACTAATTCAGAGAAGAGTTGGGATGCAGCCTAGGAGCATGAATTAGTTGATCATTTACTTTCATAATCTTTCAGTTTATAGCTCTGCTGGACTTTTAATATAAAAGCTTCAGCATCCACCAAGGTGGAAATTAAATACCTAGGAACATTTGAATAAAATATTAGTCAACTGCCATTTGTACAATTTATTTCATATCAAGACTTTATAGTAAAAATATTTGACAAATGACAAGGTTGAGTAAAATCGGCAGAACCTTAACTCTAATCATTCATATCGCTGTGTAAAAGTTTTGACCCAGTTTCACATACATAACTGTTAATCCAGCCCCATTGGAGGGTTTCCATGACTTGAGCATGCGTTCACAAATTAAAGTTTTATCATGATATTTTATGGTAATGTGATAAAGATAAAATGATAATACAAACTATTTATTACTTCTCTGCTAGATAACTGCAAGTTATCCAGAGATAACTTATAATTATCTCTGTGATTGGGGAGTCATGAGAGCATGACTCACCAATCACAGTCTCAAAAGCACAAATACTGCTCTGGAAAACACATGCATTTGTAATACGCTCAATTAGGACACTAGTCACAAAAAGAAGTGTGATTTGTAACACTAACATGCATACAGTAACAGAATTAAATTCAAATATATTAATCAATATTTATTGTTACTTGTTTTATTAAACAAATAGTGAATAAACTAGAAGATGAATAGAAATATAAATATTATTCATTGGAATTTATTGCAACTACAATAAATCAGAACTCATATCATACAAAGAAATTTATTGTGATAAATAACAAAGAGAATCCTTATTTCCAACTCATCCAGGTTATGGAGCACCAACCAGCTTCAAGAATAATGTTTGACTGGCATTTTTGTGGTTTTTTGTTTGTTTGTTTTTTCTTTTTAAATGCTATATTGTTCTGGGTGTAACAAGATTCACATCTTCCTATAAAAGTTAGATTTTTTTTTATCTCGTCCACCCACTTTTGGGAAGGCTTGGGTATCATTCAGATGTTTTTTCACAAACGTGATACGGACTTGGGTGTAAATGCTGGAATTTACCTCGTATTTCCTAAATCTAGTTATTTTTTTTTAGATATAACCTGGTTGAGTCAGATAGCATTCTAAAAAAAAATAAGAATCATAATAATCATAAATGAATTAATTTGAAAGATACATTTTGTATTTGCCTTGATGACCTTTGTCTGAAATTAAGATCTGAAACATTCAAGCAAAGACAGGAAAGATCTGTAGGGGCACAAATATATATTCTTTGCTGTGTTTATACGACAGGTTGAAGGTATCAAACTACCTAAATACTCAATTTAGAGTGGGTTGTTTGCTAAATTTCCTAAATAAAGCATCTAGTTAAGTTTATGATCATTTTGATCATTTTAATGCATGAATTATTCAAAGATAAAAGTTAACTGTATTACACAAACACAAAAATAGTCAGACAAGGAAGCAAGGAAGGCGACGAGCTTGAGTAGATAACAGATTTTGAGTAGAGATTGCCCCTTCTGCCCATCTCAACAGTATTTTCAGATTCTGATTTACTTTGAAAGAATTATGTTTAGTAACTTTATGGGTTGTCTAATTCACAGGCTCTACAACAGACTGTGCACTGGAAACACCGGGATCGTGCTGAAGGTTGTTGGAGCGTTAGCTGCACTGGTGTTGATTTACGTCATAGGTTATGTGACAGGATACTATGTCCACCGGTGCCCATAGTGAAGAGTGTGTTTGAAATTTTGTGAAATTGTACATTGATCTAACCAGTGTACTGTCTGCAGAATACAGAATAATTTTTTTTTTTTTCAAGAAATTGGAAAATTAAGAAAATTACAGAAAATGTTTTGATTGAAATGTTATTCCTATTGTACGAATGTATTTCTTGGATTTAGCATGATTTACTTTTGACACTTTACTTGCAGTAAAGTGCAGTTAAAGCTCAAATAAGAAACTACTCATATTATTTTAAGAATAAAGGGCTTACATTAATGGTGAAGTGTGGCTGCATTTTTTTACATATAGTGTCAGCAGATGCTAAACATTGCATTGTGATCTGTTTATTGTGTTCATAAAACAGAACACAACAAAAGACTTCCCAAAATGCGAGAAAATAAAATACATTTGCCAACTGTTTCCTCTATTTGTACATTTTTAGAATTTACAATCTGGCAGCCATTTTTAATCTGACCATTGACTCCTTGTGGATTAGACTTTGGCTTCAATGTGGAAATTAAGGAGATGAGATTAGATTTATCTGCAACAACAGATACATTACGCCAAAGTTAACTGGTTAAAGGTCTCAAGCAACATGATCTT
Source organism: Girardinus metallicus (assembly GCA_903067095.1). NCBI lineage: Eukaryota > Metazoa > Chordata > Actinopteri > Cyprinodontiformes > Poeciliidae > Girardinus > Girardinus metallicus. Next base: position 6,365 of record CAEGAE010092914.1, on the reverse strand, counting down.
TATATCAGTACAGGAGAACTATCATCACTCAGGATTTGAATGTACAATTATAATTACTGATCACATAATATGTGAAAGGTTGAACAGTCATGAGTGACAACCGACCTCTAAACTAAGGTTTACAACTAAAATGAGAAGGAAAAATAACAAGTATTGCATTCTTGTATTGACCATTACCTTAATATTGAAATTATAGTCCACTCCACAAAAACACAAGTTTGGATTTGTTTTGTTGCAAAAATCATTTTAATATTCTTCATATGTGCATAAACATACCTAGATTATTTATATGTGCTTGTGAGTCTAAAAGGTGCTTCCTTTTAGATTCACATTTTAGAGAAAAGCTAAAATAACTCAAGTTGTTTTAGTTTAAACTCACTTATAAATTAGGCAACACGGTGCTTGCAAAAGCGTTTATACACCTTGTCACATTCCTACACTGTCACATTGCAATCACAAACTTCAATGTATTTTGTTGAAATACATAGAGCAACATAAAGCATAAAGCAGGGATTAATTGGAAAGTGAGAGGAAACTGATACATATTTTTAAAAATATTTTATGTCATCTTTCTCTTTTTACACCTGGAAGCTTTTTGAAGTCTCAAAATATTGCATATCATTCTTTGCGCAAAGACCAAGTTGAGTCAGAGTGGATGAACAGCATCTTTAAGTTTCTAGTTTGCTACAGATTTTCAATGGGATTTAGTTTCTGGACTACTAGAAACATGAATGTATTTTGCATGCTTAAAGTTGTTTTCCTGCTGGAAGCCAAACATTCACTCTAGTCTCAGTTCTTTATGTGGCTGGTGAGCCGTCATCAAATTACCTGAGTGGGTTGTTTGCTGAGTTTCCTAAATACAGCACCTGTTTTAAGTTTATAATAATTTTAATGCTTGAATTATTCATAGATCCAAGTTAACTGTATTACACAAACACAAAAGAGGTCTTCTGAAAGCAGCTGGATGCTAGACAGAAAAATTCTAATGAATTATTTAGTCCTATATAAGAAGTTTTAAGATTCCAGACATAACAGGAAGCAATGAAGGCTCTGAGCTGAAATAGAGAACAAACTAATCTTTTTAATTTGTTCTTTGTTAAAGTCTCTTAGGATATACTTCCTGTTAAGCGCATCATATGCATAGAAATCATAGAAATAACTGGATAAGCAGCTTCTTATGTACTTATTACTGCATTTGATGTCACAAAAATCAACATTTTCAATGTAAAGTGTCCGTAAATGAGGGAAAACCTTAGAACATATTAAAACCTGTCTAACCATGGATACAAACTGACGAGGGAAGGCCTTAAATTTTTTTTAGATTTTGCCTGGGTACAATATATCTTAAATTTAGTACAAAACTCAAAATGCTGTAATATGTTTCCATTTGCATCCAAAAAGTGAGCAACATGCCTTTACGAAACCAGTCCTCAATAAAAACTTATTTTTTATTGATCAATATATATCTATTGTTCCATATTGGTGTGTTATGTTGGGTGAAGTTGTGTTTGAAGACGAGCTTCCAATACAAACGAACCTATTGATGGAAATCTGAAAGTTTTACTGGTGATCTCCTAAGATCAAAATCACGTCTTAACAGTCAAGTACACCCAAGTTTTTAAAGACCAAATTGGGAATAACAAACCAAATAGAATTTAGATTTTGCAAACATAATTTAAGCCATTTTATTACTAACATCGCATTCATAACGTCAAAATATATGGCATTGCCTCCTCCATCCTCATATGACTTAATCAAATCCCGGTTTGCAATATAATGACATTTATTTCTCCAAATAAAGTTGAAATTTAAACTGTTAATATTCTTAATTGTTTTAATTGATAAAGGTAAGATAATCCGGCCTGCTCATTGAGGACTTGTGTAGTTGTAATTCACTTCCTGTATCTGTGGGGAACTCCGCCATGGTGACGTCACAGTTCTCAGACATCGGAGGAGGTGGTGGTTTTAGAGGATCTCCGCTCAGCCAACTCCACGGCGTGTTTGAGAAAATGAAACATGGATGAGGGGTTCACCGAAAGTCGGGAGGAAGCTGCCCGTTGTGGGGTAAATAATTAAACACACAGCACGGTTTTGGTATTATGTTATTATGCTTTGAGGACCTCCGTAATTCGGACGGGTTTCCCTGTAGAAGTTATCTCACTGCTGCTAAGTGTCAGTGACTCCCACGGGCCAACAATGTGGCTATTGCTAATGCTAACTCGAAAAAACTTAGCTAGTCGAGTAACAATCGTCATCTACTTAGTTCACTCTGTATCAAACTTAATTAAGTGTGTCAGTCTGACTCGTTTAGCGTTTTTGTTTAAACCGGATAAAACATATGCAGTTCTTGGCTAAGAATGATCAGCTAACGCGGCTAGGTGCAACTGCTAAGGCTAATGCTAACTAACGTAATGCTATGTTGCCTAGAGCCGCGTTGAAATTTTGACAACTTATTTTGGGTAAATGAACACATGACACTCGACTGCTTCCTCTCTTCTGTTCAATTCAACAAATAAATCCTAGAAGTAATAACTGAAGAGATTTTAGACGGCGAGAAACAAGCTCTGGTCGTCAGACAAGAGTGAAACTGTTGTTTTAATAATAAACTCAGAAAAAAAAACGGATTTGTAAAAGTTACAATTAAGATATTAATTTATGCTTAATAAAGTTAGCGAAATTTCTGCGCAATACTTGGACATGGAAAAAGTGTTGAGTAATCCCCTGATGTTGTCAAGTAGCTCTGAGTAGAAGCTACTTGCGTTACCAAACTGCTCCTTCACGGTTTTTTTCAATCTTAACTTTATTTGTCCAGTGTTTTATTACAAAAATAATCTGATTATTTTTGTAACCCTTAGTTCCTAACATGCATAGCCATGTGTGAGTAAGGCAAAAATAACGTTAGGCAAATTAACAGCATTTTTAACGAGGTTGCATCTCAAAGCTACAAGCAAATTTTATTACGCCACGTTTTAAATTATGTCAAGATCATTAATGTAGGTTAGACATTTTGAAATCAGATATGCTAGGCTAATAGTCATTGAATTTACCATTTAAGTTAAGTTTCTACATTTAGCTGACATTAACAAGCCTATGTCACAATACTCTGAGGGTACTGTTAGATAATTGGTTTTCACAGATTTCCCCACCTTTATGCTATGCTCCTCTTTACTGTACATTCACAGTAACACACAGTATATGAAAATGTATTGTCATGCTATGTATACCAGAAAGAACAGCTTGAACAGCACTTTATATGAGTGGAATATGTTCAATAAGTGAAGTCCAGTCATGATTTATAACAATCTGTTGATACTGGTTGCTTAAAGCTACACACCAAGTTGAGAACAGTATTGCCACACGATTATGGTGTTTCTCTACCAAAACAAAATCTTGTAAAGTGTCATTTAGGTGTCCTGAAAGGTGCTGGTAAATAAAATGCGTTATTATTATTATAATTTATTATTATTTTTATTATTTATACTTTCCACACAACTGCAATGAGTTTTTGTTTTCAGAAACCCTAAAACACCGAATACTTGTGCATGTGTTTGCCACAAGACGTGACATTCGACTTCATAATCACAGCTTGAGACTAACATCCATTTTTCAAGAGAGACCTGGGCATGACAACAGCACTCCATTGTGCTTCTCAATTTGTTTATGTTTCGCTTCTAAGGAGAAAGAATCTTATGAAAGTAACGTTTAGGAATAGTTCCTCAAACTTCCCCGACTGGATTTATTTTGGTGAAGGATGTGCTGAATTTTAATTTAGCGATTATGGTTGATAAGTATTTCTGTTCAGAAGAATTTATTTCTGCCCCTTACAGCAGAACGTTGAACCAACACATACAAATGACTCGTCTTGTCTTTTTTAGAAATAGGACAACGTCCAACCAAGAAGCGACTCAAGACCCGAATGATGTTCCTGGCCCACCAACCAAGCCGTTCACTGTTTGCCAAAGCTTGATCAAAAATGGTCCTGGTGGAAGGGTGGCTGCCATAAAACAAGTTTTAAAGACGGAAAAAGGGGAGGAAAAAGGTGCGTATGGTCTTATTTGTTAAAAAAAACAATGTGTTGTATTTTAATAAATCTTTGTTAGTGTGTTTCTGAGTCATTCAGGAGTGTATTTTTTGCGCTTTCTCTCTCTGCCAAGCAGTTTGTTTTTTTGTTGTTTTTTTTTTTGGAATGTGTCAACTGAATAAATGCTTGTTGGAGAAAACTACCTTGAGCTTTCAGATGCACCATGCAAGCAATTAAATAAAGTCTAATGAATATTGAGGTCATTAGCCATTTTTTTTAATGACTTTGCTTTTTTTAAGTAGCATGTGGTTTTCTTTCCATGATGCTTTGTTTTGCCTGTCACCAAATACGAAGTAGCTATTTCTGCGAACTGCTAGAAGAAATTTTATTTGCCCATAATAGTTCAATTCAGTTAAAGAATGAAAAGTTTGTTTCTGCCAATATTGACTTTAAAGGTCAATATTTGTAATTACCTAACCTAAGTAATGCAATATCCCTGTCTAGTTTTTATTTTTTTTTCTGTTAAATTGGAATGAGTTTTGAGCAGCACTTTATGTCCAATGTTGGCTAACTGGACACAGTGTATGACTTGGCAGCTGTCTCCTTGAGTATAAATAGCTTGTAACAGAACCCTGCTTTCCATCCTCTCCCCAGCTTTCTACCTACTTTGCTCTTTCCTGTCCCAAATCAATTTGATGTTTGTTCTCATGGATTCCTGTTTGCCCTACTTTCCCTTCAGGAAATGGAAAAACGGTTGGAAGAGAAGCTTCGCATCAGCCAGAGAGAAAAGTAAGAACCTTAAAATGCTCAAGTTAGCGACCTAAAGACGCAGTTGAGCCGTTTGTTTGCTTGACTTTGAGCTGAAAGCGCTGCTTCACTGTTTGTCATCTTTTACAATAGAACATCAATTAAACCTTTCCATAGTAGTGGCATCTTTCAGTATTATGGATGCTGACAAAATAAGTTGTCCACTTTAGGGAAAATATTATGCTTAGTGGTGTTTGAGTGTCACAATAACAAATTTTGCCGAATGATTATTGTGATACATATTTTTTTTTTTTGAGACCATTTTCAAGTAATATAATGCTAATGGCATATTAATGCAAGAACACCTTTAAAATCTAATGAACATTTAACTCTGGAGCTGGGAGACATTTTAAATATCCAAAATAAATAAACAAAACAACAAGTAAAATGAGTGACAAAGTCTCTGTAAACAAAATTGTCCTTCGAAAAAAGGGCTAGTAGAAGCGAATATACCAGACTGAAGAGGGAAAAGACAAAAATGATCAGTTATGCAATTGGACATTAGTGAGCTCGTTATTAATTCATGCGATTAATGGATTCGTTGCGACAGGCCTACTCATACTTCAGAACAAGATTCTCCTGTTATGTCTTCTGACACTTCAGTGGATTTGCATTTGATGAGTGGTTAGCATTAAGACACTCACCCCAATGCTGAAAGAAGCCGTTTGTTAGTCTTGTTTTTATCACTTAATAATTTGGACCAAAAATCAACATAATAAACATTTGAACCTTTGAGCGAAACTAAAAAAAGGTTCCCAGACGGGCTTATACACAGTGTTCCAAATTATTATGCAAATTGGATTTAAGTGTCATAAAGACTACATTTTTTTGTATTGTGTGTCAGGGCTCCTTGGATCACTATAATTAATTTCAGAGAAGGATGTTCCACATTATTAATCAGGCCTCAGGTTTCAAGCAATAATGGAAAGAGAAAGAATCTCCATGACGAAAACCATCAGATAGTGTAGTGCCTTATGACAAGGTATGAAAACATTAGATATTTAACAAAAACTGAAGAACTATCATCATACTGTGAAGAGATTTGTGGCTGATTCAGAACAAAGATGGTCTTCAAGGTGGAGGATCCTCCAGAGGCTTGAGGTGCATCAACCTACTTTGGGCCCCTAACCAGAGCTCACAAGCAGAAACTGTGGCAGTGGACCCAGCCGGACATGAAGATTAGTTTTCAAACAGACTTGTTCACTGATGACTGCTGAGCAACCCTGGATGGTCCAGATGGATGGAGTAGTGGATGGGTGGTGGACGGTCACTACGTCCCAACATGGCTGTGACGTCAGCAAGGAGGTGGTGGAGTCATTAGGAGGCGGTGGAGTCACTAGGAGGCGGTGGAGTCACTAGGAGGCGGTGGAGTCACTAGGAGGCGGTGGAGTCATTAGGAGGTGGTGGAGTCGTGTTTTGGGGAGAGGATCATTGGTCGGCCCCTTTAGGGTCCCTGAAGATGTGAAAATGACCTCAGCAAAGTATCTGGACTTTCTGACTGATCACTTTCTTTCATGGTTCATAAAGAAGAGCCGAA
>CAEGAE010092912.1:0-39393 GCA_903067095.1 Girardinus metallicus | reverse complement strand
GTACAGTTCTCTTTTTCAGTCAAGACATAAATATAAAATCAATATATATATCTATATATATATATATATATATATATATATATATATATATATGAAAATGTTCTGAGTTCTGGCTGTATTTTTAGGATTGGTGTCTCAAGTCTTTCAGCCTCTACTTGCATCAGGACACTCCTGGATTTAGCTCCGCCCATTAACTCCGCCCCACTTCGCTATGCTGAAGCATCCCAGCAGCATGCTGCTGCCACTACCGTGTGTCACTCCAGGGGATGTGCTGTTCTGATTGATTAGTGGTTCCACTGGATTTTATTTAGAAGTATCAGAGTAATTTGGGGGCTGGATATGCCAGTGGTTTTACATTTTTATTTATAAAAAGAAATGATAACAATAATATTAAAAGGAAAACTGTGAATCTCATCATTCCTCCTACTTCGAAGTGGGAGGAATGAAGCGGGCAGCCGGTGAGCGAGCGGAGGTCACCGGCTGCCCGCTTCCATTAAAGGGCTTTTATGTGACCCTGCGGGCCTTATCAGATTATACTTCTTATAATGAAATCCCATTTTTAGGTACTGCATGAAATATGGAAACAGAAACACAAAATATTGAAAAAGACTGAATGGACTACAGTATTAGAAAATGACTGGAAGCACAAACTAAGTTTTTAAAAAATATAAATATAGAAACATGACCTAAATGTAAATGAATTTGGATGTTTATTGTATTATGATGGCTGCAGGAATGATTGCTTCACATTTAATGATTGATAATTCCAGTAAGCCTGACGGGATTTGCCACACCTGAATGGATTTCAATGGAAGGTGTTCTTCTTTTGTCTCTGGTTGGGATCCAACACGTCCTGGTGAATCAGGCTCAGACTGAGCTTTTTACCCAGATAAAGAGAAATGTCAAACCGACATCCTGGAACACAGACAAGTATTTCTGTTCCCGCCGCGGGGTTATTTATGTATTTGTGTTAAAGCTCACCTGGCCTCAGACTGCTGTTAAAGTAGAAGATGACCACAATGAAACATCCCAGACACAGGGCAGAAACCATCCGAATCCCTTTGGGTTTCCTCATTCTGAGTCTGTGGAAACGACCGAGCAGCTGGGCCGACTTCTGCCCGGGTTCATACGACAACCGGCGTCCGTCCTCTTCCTACTTTATTACCGGTAACAGCACCGAGCCGGCCCGCTCACATCTCCCGGCCCTGGTTATTTTCTCGCGCATGTTTGCATGTCCGTACCGGAGGACAAAGCGACGAAAGGAAAAGGAGAGAAAAAAAGGTGGGGGGGCAGCGGTAGCGAAACGAAAGCCCGCTGTTCTCCCGTATTTTTTAACGATTACTATGGCGTTTCTGTGCGCTGCTGGAAAACCAGCCGGGCGGTCTTCATTACTGACAGCGTCGTCCGAACGGAGGTCACCGGCTGCCCGGCTCCGTTAAAGGACTTTTATGTGACCCTGCGGGCCTTTCCTACCGTTCAGTTAACCCCTTTCTGCCCAAAATCCAGAGGTTTGCGGTTACTGTTAGAGTAAGTCGTCAAGCTGTTGTCTCAGTGGGTGGACTTCCGGTCACCTTTTTCAAAGTAAAAGCTGTCCACGAAAGGGACCGGATGAGATCCACAAACTACCCAAATCAAAGAGATTTCTTTTTTGCTCCGAGTCCTGTCCATTTGAAAACAAAAACAAACAAACAAACAAACAAAAAAAAAACCTTAATAATCTATATATTTTTATAAATACTTGTTTGAATTTTATTGTAATAAAAAAAAACACATTTCCATTTTTAAAGGTTAAAGTAAAGTAAAATATATGTTCATATGAGGATAAATATATTTATTTATTTATTTATTTATTTATTTATTTATTTATTTATTTATTTCAAGGATAACCCCTTTAAACCATTTCAAGGGGACATCAAAAGGGTCCAGTTTTTTTATGGAATGTTGGTATTTTTTGAAAAATGAAAAAAAATAAATAAATAAAAAAAAATCACAGTTCGCAAAATAATTATAAAAAAATTATCTAGAATTATATTACTGATACTTTTCACTCTGGAAATTCAGTGCAATTATTTCTTTAAAAAAATCAAAAAGTACTACAACCTGATTTTTTATCATAATAGTTCTTTGTAATTTTTACCCAAAGTTCTAAAGTATGAACGGTCCAACGGGCCATGTATTTGACATGTATACGTCACCTAATTTACATGTCCGCCATGCATATATGCCATGTCTTATAAAACAGATTCATAGCGGAAACAAATTATTGTTCAGTGATGAAATGAATAGAAAAGAGTGAAATGCATTCTACTAGCTGGTGTAGCTAGGAGCAGCTAGCTACACCAGGAGCAGAACCCCCTCAAAAATGTTCCATGCTTTTATTTTGAAGTCACAACAAATCCTCATCCGGGGTATTTCTAATGTTCTTTACTAAGCTTCAGCCCTGCAAACACTCACACGTGTGATACCCCAGTGTGACAAATTTAATGGCTGGTCGGGCCATTCCTCCCAGTTTAGTGATTGACTGGATTCTCTGCCAGAGTTCAGAGCAAAAGCCAAAAGTTATACACGTTTAGAGAAATGAAGGCATTCAGAGTTAGGATGGTAGAAGGCGTGTCATTAGCATATTGCACATAATGAACCGACTTGAAGAAGCTTAGAATAGCTATTCCCATTCCAAATCATTTTTCTTATGATGTTCCAGATAATAATAATAAAAAGATCCTTTATCAACAGATAATACATTTTATTTTCATAATGAGAACAAGATACAAGTTTTCTTTTTTTCTGTATGGAGTATGAAAATGTCAGTTTTTGCAGTAAAATATTTTTTTGTAATTTTTTTCAAGACAACGCAAGAATCGTCTCATCTGTAACACTTAAACATTGGTATCCTGTGATAACTGACACTTACATGTTGTCATCCATATCGTCAGACCTGTTTCAGATACTATAAACTATAATTGACAACACTGAACATCAGTCTCTAAATTAAGTGATAAATCTGTCACAGAAACGAACGCAACATGAAAGTAGACTTTTTTCAGTTCTGCTTCCCATGCAGGACACGACCTGCACACTTTCTGTCACCATCAAACTTGTTTATGTCTGTCAGTGACATGTAAGGTAAGGTTAGCTAGCACAAAATTAAAATGTAAAAAAAAAATTACTTCTAATACCAAAAAAAAAACAACATATCAACTAAGACTTTTTTGGATGTCCAGAATTATTTTAGAAAAATCTGGAATATTTTTTTTCCAGAGTTCTGTTGTCTAAATTAAACTTACTACTAGTAAGAACTGTGTGGGATCTGAAATGACGGTTTCTCCTGGTAATAATTATGATTATATGTCCATATTGTTCATTCTAGACAGGCAATATGTATTTGTGGATATCTGTTGCTAAAAACCAAATATATATCCATGGAAAATGTGATGTAATTTACCTACTAAATATCTAAACATCGTTTAAATATCTAAACATTATTATTTACAATAATGTCTTAGAAATCTGAATTATTTATTTGTACCATGAAGAATTTGTCTATGGAGATCTGGATTACATTCCCATTCTGGCTTTAAAATGTCAAAATAGCCACCTAAGCTTTATAGCACGTGTCAAACTGAGGGCCCGGGGGCCAAATCCGGCCCACCATTGCATTTTATGTGGCCCTCTAGATTTTAGAGAGCCACACAAATAGAGCCTTCAAGATAACAGTTGTGTGTTTAAATATTATTTTAGCAGTCAAATCAAAGCAGTTTTTAATCATATTCTGCTTTACATCAATTTTATGTGATTCTGCAATTGTGGAAATTCACACAAAATCAACAGATCTACACATTTTTCCCTCTCATGCATTAGTGTGAGTTTATCACACATTTTCAACAAAAAATGTCAAAAACATAGTTTAAATGATGCTACTTCCCACCTGCAGGTGGCAGTATATATTACTTCTACTACACTGCTGCTTCACTTTGTCTCAGTCAAAAACGGTTTTATCAACCAACCCTTGAGGACATTCATGATGTAGATATGATGAAGATGAGCTGACATTCCTGTTAATAGGAACATTTAGAAACCCTACACTTTTGTCTATTATATGTACAGTATTAATGAAAATATAAATATACTCAAATCTACTTACCAGCAGTTGCCTGCAAGTAATGTAATCACTGATAACTTGATTTTGATTTTTGACAAATAAGTATGTATTAATATTCTCCAAAAAGTGTGTTTTGTTTATTAAGTGGTAAAACTTCTTTCTACACAGGTACATGAAGTGCAGTAATCTAACTGATATGATGTGTAACACGCCTCCTGAACCTTCAACACCCTAAAACAAAAGAAGGAACATCTCACGGCTCCTTGTGCCCCAAGACTACAGTCCACCTTTAGCTAATTAGAGCAGTACAGGAGAGCCCACAGAGCTACTTTTGACTTCTGACCTCCCCTGCATTCCTCACATCCATCGTCCCGGGAGTCACAAATCAAGATCCCCAGGAGAAGTCAGGACAGGTTTGGAAGCATGCGACTGATCAAACCTGCGGCCTAATGGAGGGCTGGTGTGAAGCCTGTCTGTGTTTACAGTCTCAGGGTGGAATGGTGGCTAATGGCTGCCAGGTCAACAAACCACAGCACATTTTCCAAGAGGCCGGCCGGTCTAACGAGAAGTGTCAAGCTGAGTGATTCCATGGTCAGAGGTTGCCAGCTTGTATCTGGTTGGTGAATTAACAGGCTCAGACAGACACGGGGTCTGGACCCCGGGCTCCCTGCTGTAACACTGACTGAAGCAGACAGACGAGTACAGGTCAACACGATGACCCCCAGCACCTATTAGAACAATTCATAGCAGTTTATTGGATCCAAAATGATTAAATATTTTTTTCCCCAAAATTCTGTAATAAAAAAAAAATCCTATTATGACAATGGGAAAAAGTATGAAATATTTGCGTATATAAGCATTAATAGGCCTTTAAAGCTGCAGGAGGTAAGTTTTATAAAAAATATGTTTTTATTTGTTAAAACCGTCACTGAATCATGTTAATAATATGAGACAGATAATGTATGAAAAGATCAATCTCCTCCAGATCAACCTCCAAAAGTAAAGAAACGTAAAGGATAAATTTTAAATACCATGTTCAAGAAGAAGCTTTCCATCAAAATCTGGAGATTTAATCACTCCAACCCGGTGTTCTGCTGGAGCACTACCTGCTGAGGGCCCCGCGCTGCGCCCGCAGGTCAGAGGGCCAGACCACGCCCACCCCTCTGCCCAGGGACAGAGAGAGAGCGATCCCCTTACAACGAGGAAGAAGAACGCGACGTGGGAGAGGGGAGTGAGGGGGATCTGGTACTGCTCACAGACTGATCAGCTGCCACACCTGTAACCAGATCCCCATAGTGTGGCAGACTATTGCATATTTTATAGGAGTCCGTCAAACGGTGATGCAAGCATGACAATTTGTACATACTCTCCAACGTTCACAATTTTCAAAACTACTGCTAGCCATGTGAAAATCCAAGAAGACGGTCATTTTTCAAGATGGCTGCTGTGCCTCACCACATATTGCTTCAATTATTTTTTGCATTATGGTGTGTAAAACATTTAGTGGTAATAAATGGCTGTGCATTAAATCATAGAGTCACTCCAGAATTTCATTTTAAAGGGCAGTGTTATGTAAAATCAACATTTTTGAGCTTAACATCATGTCATAACGTTATTCCTTCATCTGAAACAGACCTGGAGCGTTGCCTTGATTCTTTCATTGCATTTTTGAGAAATCCTTGAATCTCAGGGAGTGCCTAAACATTTTTTCTCACAAAGCTCCTCCTCAGAGCTGTAGTCTCCAGCTGAGGTTCTGCCTCACACAGCAGCAGCTCCCACATTCAGGTCCTCTAGACTAGCGGTAGCAGCAATTAGCAAACACCTGGTGGAACCGAACATCTGCTGAGCTCATCACATGAGCTACTTCGCAGTGAAACAATTCAAAGAGTTGTAAACAGCACACAAGAGAAAGATTGTTGTGATGACTTCCTGAAGGCGGAGCTTCAGAAAGAGCAGGAGCTTCTTAAAGAGACAGAGGCCTAATTTCAAGGCATTCATTTACAAAGTCTAATTTCTTTTAAGTCATATTTGGTATATACAGTATTTTTATATTAACTGAAGGTAACATAGTTACTTGACTGTGCTCTAAAACGATAAAATCACATAATACTGCCTCTTTAAGGTGCAGATATGGAATGCAGAGATTGGTTGGACAAGTCTGCCCTCTACAGGCTGATGACTGTCAGCATCAGCAGTGTACAGTCACAGTGTATGGAGACAGCTATGCAGATCATTGTGTGACCAATGCATGAGTCAGAACACCAGGTGGTGCCTGCTGTAAAAAGTTTCACACAAAAACATAAAGAATAGAGAAAAACTCTCCAGCTGATTGTCAAACGTTTAATTCCACTCTGAGCCCTGTGGAAGTTGGGAAATGTTTGATCACTTTCATTTTTGTAGGTTTTCTCCCACAGAACATGACTTTTAGGTTCACTGGCCTTAAGGTGTGAGTGTGTTTCCTCAGGGCGTATCCTGCAGGGATAAGATACAGACAGTGCATGACTTTCCTGATTCCCTGCAGGAAGCGAACTGATTGTTTCCTGGAAAAAACCCAACCTGTGCTTCAAAATCAATCAGTAACTGAGGAACATAATCTGTTACAGTCAAGGTGAGATGAATGAAAATGACATGCGGTTAGTTGAACTTCTTTTATGTTCAGGTGGGTTAATGATCTGCAGAAAGTACAATACAAAAGGGGATCTGTGCCACCGTGGGAGTCAGCAGCAATGGGACATTTGATTGCATAATTACGGGTTCCACCACGTGGCTTGTGACGGCCAGTGATGAAATCACCAAGTCATAGTGAGACAAGGTTGATTTTTAATGGCTTTGGTAATTAGGCTCCACTGCGTCAGCAGACGCTTAAACGTCCTTCTGGAAAGTTCTTCAGCCGTTCCGGGAAGCTTCGTCCTCCTCACCCAGGAAGCAAAGAGAAGAAAGCTCCACGTTTCCTTTAGATAAAATGGGTATAATACAAGGAAGTAGAGTCCTCTAAGTCAGCTTCACTGTGGTTTGTGTTTGTCTGGTAGATGTTTCCAGATATCACTTCCTTACTGATGGTTGCTATAATCTAGAGATTTTGTTTTTTTGGTGCAAATAACCCCATTAGATTGGAAAAGAATTGAAATATAAATTAGATTTCCATTAAATATGTGGTTTTACTGTAACATCCACCAGAAACTATCATCCAATACGGAAATTCCCAAATTGTTCATTTTCCGACCCCAAAAATAAGAGCAGAAAAAGACCTTTGACCCTGAAATCATTTCTACTCAGATACAGATACCAACAGACAATATACGGCTATTATACACACGCTGAATAAAAATACTTTACACACAGTTAGTTTTAGTTCTTTTATGTCCAACTAAAGATATTTCTTAAGTTAATGTTCAGGTCATAACACTTGATGCAACTAATCTAAATGGTTTTGTAAGAAAAGTTGTAAAGCAAAACCTTTAACCAGGTGTTTCTTGAACTTTAACCAGGTGTTTTTTTTTTCTTGAAATTCACTGTCTGACTTTAAATCAGACCAGTCTTAAGTTGCTTAAGGCATTTAGAATGACCTGAATTAATGGGTCATTAATGATGTGATATTTATATAACATTGTTGTGATATAAATATCACAACAATGACAGAGAATATGTCAGAAAATTATTTGTTAATGTCATCAAAATCAGAGGTTTACATAAATTTCTTTTTTTGTCTTTTAGGTCTCCTTCCACAAGCTTCTCACAGCAGCCAGCTGGAGTTCTGGTCCATTTGTCCAGACAGAACTGGTGGAACTGGGTCAGGTTTGTAGGTTTCCACCTCACTCCAACACATCTTTTCAAATCTTGTAAACAAATTATCTACAGAGTTTAGATCAGGGCTTTGTGATGCAGGTCAAAACATCGACATTGTTGTCAGCACCTCAACAATCACAAGATCAGAAATATCATCCAAGGTACATGACCAACAATCATGTGTCATAATTATTACAGAACCAATGGAGCTAAAAGGAGACAGAGGACACCACATAGACGTCGACCAACAGACATAAAACAGCAGAAGTGCTAAAAAAAGCTGAGATTTTATAGTAAACCCCCCAAACTGAGCTGTCATCCTCAGTCAGAAATGAGACACAAAGTCATGACACAGAGACATTTCTGAGAAAACCAAATTAGAAACAACATTGAGTAAAGCAAAGATGACACAACGAAGTAATAAACCAAGGAAGTTTGGTCATTTCCCTAAAGTCACTGCAAAGTGGGGGTGTTTTTTTTTTTTTAACTCTTTTGCTCCTAATACTACTTCAGGATGTTACATATTTAGAAACTAAAACTTTTGTTTCCAGAATACCTGAAGTTCAGCAAGAGAATACTCCGGGTACAGAGAGCAGAAGCCTCGTGCTGCTGGCGATATTTATCAAATAAAAGATGGATCTGACCAGCTTATAACTGATCAGTGGCACTGGAGCCAGGCAGGTCTAATGGACAGAGGCGATGAGAGGCTGCGTTAAAATGAATCATAAACACTGAGAAACAAAATATCGATGCTACCAAGACCACGGTGAGTATTGGTAGAGCGGTGAGGTCGATAGTTTTGTTTGCAGTTTCTCCTCCAGTCAGTTTCCTCAGAGCTGTGAGAATGTGTCAGAATGCTAGCTGCCCTTCAATCAGAGCTGCAGCCCATCAGCCTATCAGTCTGTATTTGCACAACAAAAAGCCAGAGAATCAATTAGCTCCTATCGTTCGTCCCGAACGGGTATCTGCCAAATAAAAACTCATCAAAGAGTCAGTTGCCATGGCAGCGCCTGCAGGTGATGGAGCTTTCAGATGAGAACAGCTGAGCCGGACAAAGGCTTCACACCAGTCTGGATGCTATTGAGGCTGAATAGTCCCACAGAGACGCAGACACGCAGAGGAAACGATGCTATTCTTTCTCGGCCTCTCTGATGCAGACGATGTGAGAAGACTTCAATGGCGTGAACCTTTCAAATGTGCACACAACCTCCTCCCACCGGATGTTTTCATTGTTCTGTCATTGCTGCAGGATGTGGAGAGGTTTATTGAAACTGTGAGGAAGATGAGTAGTAACTAAACCGTATTTGTAATGGAGAACTTTTTAAAATAGGAGACTATTTCTTTGTGTGACTCACCATCTAAAGAGTTTTGCCACCTGCAAACTGTTTCTCAATTTTTTAAAAGAAAAATAGAAAAGCACTATTTTGTCATTATTATCCAAATTAATTGTGACGAATTGATTATTAAAATAATTGTCAACTAATTCATCAATAAATTAATCGCTAACTTGAGCATACAGGCTGTAAAACATGCCCTATGCTGAACGAACACCCTCAGAGCAGTAATTATAAAATCTATACATTTTACATTTCAGATAAAACAAAAAGCTTCTTCTTCTTTAAATATGTTCAATCCAGAACTAAAAAACTTGCCACTAGTTCAGATTTACACTGTATTGATGATGAGGCAAGCGCATTTCCATGTCAAAAAGAAAAAAACAAAAGAGAAAAAGAAAATTGCAGATGCACCGTTTGCTACAAAAAAATCAAGCTTTATTTAAGGAATATGATGTTATTTCATTTAGCCAATAAAATGATCACTTTTCTTATTTAGAAAAGGAGTTGAATTATTACAAAGTATTTGTTTGTACTTCTACACTTCTAAGATTGCATAATATAATGGGAGAAATTACTAAAGTAATAATTGTTTTAAAGTACAGGTCGGTGGTGTGTGATATGGAAGCTGAGAAGTTATCAGAATGATGTAATAAATGTTTCCTATTCACTCATTCATAAATTGTAGGATTTGTTCATCCTTAAATTTCCATGTTTAGGTCTTCAAGAAAAAGGAAAACATAAAAACTTAAGCAAAAATAGGATTAGTAAGGAATATAATTCATAACACACATTATCCATTATTGAAATGTATTATTATTATTATTATTATTAATTATCCATAGGTTGTTTACTTATTTCAACAGGGACAATGCACAACATAAAGACTAGTTTGGAACTCATGCATCTAACTGACTACAAAAAAAGTTTTTATGGAATATGATGTCACTGATGATATCACTGATGATATCACTAATGGTGTCACTGAGTCCTTTTATCCCTTGTGGAATTCTTTCCAGATTCACACTGCGGTTGTTTTTGACAGAGATCTTGCAAAGTGTTTTGAACTTTTGCAGACTCAGTTTTGGCGAAACAAAAATTGCTGAAAGCAATCGGAAAATGTTTCATCCTGAAAAGACTCCACAGCCTTCCTTCCAGCAGGAGAAAGATAACGAGACCATTTTTGGCAAAGTCCTCTCTCTGCTTTTGGAGGCAACCAATATGTTGGAGGAGAAGGAGGATTTGACCGAGCAAACGAAACAAATGCAGAGGAAAATAGGAGACATGGAATATCTCGAAGAAGATTACGTGTACCTCAAAAGCCAGATATTCATTTATGGTACGATAAATGAACATTTAAGAGAGGAATTTACCGAGTTGCAAGAACAATTGGAAGCTCAAGCTACCCTGAAGGATAAACACCAGAGAAAACAGAAAGAACTTGAGAAAATAATCCAAAGCAACGAAGCTTTTGAAACAGTACTTAAGGAGTTAATTTTGAAACTAAAGAATCCCAATAAACTCAAAGAAAACTACCAGGCAGCACAAGATGAGAAAGAAATCCTGACACAACAAAACACCAGGTTGGAAATGCAGATTCTGAAAGTCCAAAAACAGCTTTCAATTCAAAACCAGGTGGAGAAGGAGTGTGAAGAAGCAGAACGATACAACAGAAGCTTGGAAATGAACATCGAGGTTTTGGAGAAACAGCTTGAAGGGCTAGAGGACAAACTTTGGGAAAAAGAAACCAATTTTATGGCTAGCTACACCCAAAACCTCCAGATTAAAATCAGCCAGCTCCAAAAACAGCTTAAGGCCGAAAAATACTGGACTGACAAACTGAAAATTATCAAAAGTCATTGGAGGGATATAAGTGAGATGAACAGCAAACTTCAAGCAGAACACGAGAAGCTCAAGCTTGAGCTGAGGAAAGCTAAAAGGTTCAAGCTCAAACACGGTGAAATTCAGTCCATTGTTCTGGCTAAGGAGGAAGAAAACACCTCTCTGTCGCTGGAAAATCTAAGACTTAGAAAGGAACTGCAGAATCTTAAAAACACGGAGAACAAAGTTGGAAAGTCAACCTGTCCAGCAAAGACCGATGAACGTGAAAGAGGCCAGCCTGAACAAACGCTGGATGCTATTTCCACCTCACCTGTCCACTCAGTGGAGGACACAGAGGTCTCCTTCTGCCAGGGCGACCCACATCCTGATGACCAATGGACCGACAATAAAGCAGAATCCATCCAAGCACAATCAGAGACAGATTCAGAGAGTTTGAAAGGAAACGACAGGACAGAAGTTTCCACAGACCTCAGTTCCTCACTTGACCATCATGTGGACGAGACAGAAGTCACTGCGGATCATGGATGTAGTGCAGATGAGACCTGTGATGGAAGTGAACCACAGCAGTCCAACCAAAGGGGGAGATGGTGGAATGTGTCCCTCTACAACATGCTGTTTGCCTTACCTAAAACCACCCACAATTACTTTATTGGCAGACAATAAAGCCTAGCTCACACACACACACACACACACACACGCGCACATACAAATACACAAAAAACTTTTTCAAATTTTCTCCAGGTGATCTGAGATATTCTCAATAAGCCTTTTGCTAAAATCCCAGCTTATTAGCAAACTGCACAATCGGCTCCATTCAACATTGTTCTGAAACAAACAGGAAATCTGGAGAAACGTCACCTTCAACATGTCTTTAGTCATACCTAAAACCATTTACAATTATTTCTTCCCACACACTCACACGTAAAATAACTTCACATCACATATAACACTCACCTGATTAATGAACCAGACAAGCACAAAACAAATTAAATAGACAAATAAATGTCAGACAGACATAAACATTTGCGGGTTCTCTTCGGGTTCTCCGGCTTCTCCCCATAAAAGCTCCATGTTAGGTGACGATAGTTCACCTGTCACCTTGTTAATTGCCCTCACTGCATACTGATGATGTTTGACCACACCTGATTAATAATAATAGGATTAGAACTGTTAAGTAATTTTCCCACTAATATTAGCAGCATAGCAATCAATCAAATTTTATTTGTATAGAACATTTCAGCAACAAGTGCTTTACATCATAAAAACACAAAAAACACAAAGTCATGCAACATAAAATAAACAATTGAAACATTACACTTAATCAAGTGCCATCGTTAAATTCTTAATCAATTATCAATTATTTTATCAGTGGTTTCACAACCACTGATAAAACCTTGACATGGTTCGTGTTGGAGCTTGCTCTCTAGCATCTTTCTGTTCTATCTCCTTATTGTCTCTAATCTTGACTTTAAGTTCTGTTTCCTCAATAGTTTCTTTCCCTGAATGCTGTTTTTTCTTGTTTGGTAGTTCTGTCAGCTGATTCTGGGCTTGTGAGGAAGCATTTCACTGTTTTGATGGAGACGGTGTTGACCATACAAAAATTTGTATAGTTGGTCACACAGTCATTTCATTGATGTCATCTCCGTGTGGCTGGCACAGTGCATCCCAGTCCGTTGCCTCAAAATGACCCCCAGCTTCCTGTGACCATCTTCTGATCGTTCTTCTTGTTACAGGTTTCCTCTGAACAAGGGGTTTACAGCAGAGGAAAATAAGATTGTCATCTGTTGTTTTTCCAGAAGCGGTCGTTGTTTGGAGATGTGTGAATCATTAACATGTGCATAAAACAAATGTAACGTCTGGTTTTCTGTCAGAGAAAATAGCTCTCTGTCAAACATTAGAAGTGTAGCAGATAATCAGGAATGATTAAAATCATACATTTAAATAAAAAAAAACATGTAAATCATCATATTTATTTATTTAAATGTATAATTTACATGTTTTTTTTTTTATTCAAAACACAACTTTTTGAATTAAAAAAGTTGTGTTTATGACATGTGCAGTGTTTGGATCCACTCCTTCATTCCTCCATGTCTCATCCAGGCTGGTACTGACAGAACAACACGTTGAGTAAAACAGAAATGTTTGGCCTTTGGTTCCTGGCATCAGTTGGTGTCCAGACTTGGTCATTTTGTCTTTGATCGATCTGTTTTATTGATAAATACCTTTGGATACATAACAGCCATACAAGGCCATTACATCCCAACATGTGAGTGAAAGTGTAGATGAAATATGTGTTTACATATGTCGTCTAAACTGGTATGCACTACTCACAAAAAGTTATGGAAATTGGACTTTTGGGTGGTAACAGGGTGTGCACCAATAGTGTTTGTGGTGTGAATCACGAGGGTGATGTGCAAAACGTCTACATTGAAATAACAGCTAGCAGCTATGGATGCAAATGACAAAAACTTTTCTATTCAGCTGTCTGGCAACAAATTTCACCTGAAGAAACATCATCCGTACTATAAACAGGTGCAAACTGAGATTTTTCTGTAACATCAAACCGCTGTGACCTGGTTGTATGGACCCAGAAACACATGGCTGCCGACTCGTCCATGTCTTTCCACATCAGGAATCCTGAAAACCACGACTACAAAAAGTGCAAAACTTCTTTCAAAATATTTACCTTCCAGAGTTCGTGGGTAGATATTTATCAGAGCTCTGGACTGTACTCCAGTATCAAGGGACACAGAATAATCTAACAGCATGTAAATAACGCTTAGTCTTATGTTTGCACTTACTGTTGTGAAGCAAGTAAAATAATGTTTGTTAGCTGAAATGTTTAATTATATAAAATGTTTACTTAAAAATAGGATCTGCTTCACTGCCTTCACTTCTGACCTGAAATATGTTAAATACATCAAATGTATTTGATGTACATCAAAAATACAACATATGTACATTTGGTTTATGTATTTACATACATACATTTGATGTATTTATTTAACATACATCAAATGTACATTTGGGAACTTTTTTTTTTATCAGGTTTTCTTGCCACCTTTAATATTCACTTTGAAATATTTAATCACATCAGATGTTTACTTAAAGATGGACCCATTTCATTTTACTTATGTGAAAAGTTTATCATTAAATGTCTTTTTATATACTTGTTTATTTTAATTCCATTAAGTGCTCATTTAAAAATAGGATATATTTCATTACATGTATGCTGAAATATTAAACTGTTACTTGAAGTGTTTGAATAAAACGTCTTAGGAATATTCACCCCACGAACATTTATTAAGAGAGAAATCAGCCCATGTTAGTATTCAACTGTACAAATATTTCAAAACAAAACAATTTGTGCAAATAATTTTTATTTTTACAATGTACATTTTTGCATAAAACAGCACAAGCGGCTGCTACAAATAGTTCAAAACAATGAGTGCAGCAAACATTATTTTCCAGTCTGTTTTACATATTAGCATGTAGAGGTTTCTCTTGTGTGAGGTTTTACAATCATGTTCACCAAACTGCAGCACACATACACAATCTTATCAAGATGTGTCGTCTCCTCTCCCTCACACGTGAGCAGCAAACTTATCGGCACAGTTCTGTGTAACATTTTGTATTTGTTTCTCATGCTACTGATCACTCTTTCCACATGGATTCTGAGGTGAGCTACAGCTCGTGTGTCTTCGTCATCTTTAGCGTCGAGCTGACCTCTCCCTTTAGTGAATGATGGCATCTTGACCTCGGCGCACATCATTCCTACACTGTCTTTAATATCAAAGCCTCTGCCAGCTAACACAATGTCCCCAGGTAATAAATTGGAGAGAATGCCACAGTTTTCTGCTACGTGCTTGTCTGATGCACGCCCGCCCCATCCGTTAGAAATAAAAGAAATTGAACCATGCGGCGTGATACCAATGAGGTATTTCATTGTGTGTCTGCCTTTGTGCTGAGAGAAGGACTGTGCACGTGCTTTTAAATTTGAGGGCTTTTCTGTGCCTATTTCGAAACAGTCAACAATAATTGCCAAACGCTTTCCAAATGTTTTCAAAAACTGAGGCGGCATGGCGGCTTGTAAGCAATGCCTCTCGGGCCAGTTCACCACCGGCTTCAGGTGTGCGTACAACACATCTAGGGTGTCAGCAAAGGTATCAGACAGAGTTTTTTGTGACACATTAAAAAGATGGCAAAGATGCTGAACAGGCAGAGCAAGTCTAAGACGCATCAGTGTAAGTACAAGCATTTGAAATTGTGAAAGTTTTTTTGATTCTGGCAGAAAAGGCATAATAGTGTTAAACAATGACAACAGGAAGGCAAAGCAAGGAAGTCCTGTGTAATATGTGACCTTTTTTGTGTCGTCCTTAAAAAAATTTTCGCCCAGCTGTTTTTTGTTGAGCTCGGACCTGAGCTCCCTGTTCTCCTGTAACAGACGGTTTACTTCTTCCATCCTCTCTTCACACAGCTGACATTGGATTTGTCGCCTTTTTGCTGCTGGTTCATGTTCGTCTTCCTGACCTGCAGCCTCACTGAGCTCCTCTCCAGCTGGCTCCTCTTTTATAGTTTGCACTGCTGAGAGTTTATTATTTAGCTCTTCTGGGGTTTCTGACGGAGTCTCTGGAACCTGCTCCTCCACTTGTCGATCAGACATGTCAGTCACTGCCTGGTCTTCAGCTGCATCGCTGAAGTGCCTCTTTAATCGACGAGAACGTCGGTCTGATGTCAACATATTTGAGGGGGGACTCATCAGCAGAGTTGGAACCCAGTCTGGATTCTGCTCATCCATTTCATATGCAGGTTTGCCTTGTAGAGGACATATGAGAACACAGATCAGTGTTACTACTGTGAAACTGGCAACACTAGAACTATTTAAGCAGTTTATTTCATGTAATGTTAATTTTATTGATACAGCACTTTAAAAACAGCTATTAACTGCACCAAAGTGGTGGACGGTATTCATAAAACCACCGATAAAAATACACTGGAATACAACACACGTTACATACAAAATATATATATAAACCAGGTCGTGTTTACCATCTATGAGCTAAACATGAACTAAACGTGAGTACACCCGAACAAAATCGTGGCATAAATGTCTGGCACAAAACCAACAAAGCGAATTTAGACACTCACCAGAATGGAAATGTTTGGAACAAACTTGTATGTATCTTGGAATGCTGGAGAAGTTTATGTCTGGACGTTTCACTGCTGATATCCAGGCCATTCGTCTTCTTTTCGTTAGCTGAGATACATGTTCTCCCTCCCGTTGTTTCCAGGCAGGAAAGCAATGAAACGAAAGTCCGTTTTCTATCTTTTTACCACTCCTGTCGTGTGACCGGACGTTGCATCCAACAACACAACAGGTTCGAACCATCGCTAAATTATTCCAACCTACTCAAATTTTTAAAGAATCTGCGAGAAAGTTTTGTTTTCGACGGATGATCATTTGTTGCCCTTCAAGATGGCGCTTATATCCCATCAACCACTGCGCCGCAGGCTACACCTACCAGTGACGTCAACATTAGCAATCTTGCTAATAAGAGTAGCATAATTTAGTTAACATGTATGGAACAGCATTACTGAACTTACACGGTTTGTTTGGGAAAAGCTGAAAGGTTTTCCCCCTTTTTCTGGCTGAACATTTATCTGGCACAAACTGTGCAGCTCAACCGTTGACCCGGTGAACCACGGGTGCAACACAGGTGTTAAACCATATTATGACCACCGTATATTGTGAACGTATGTGCTATTGAATTTTAACACGGTGGGGAGGAGGAAGGGAACGAAGACAAATGGAAAGAGACAGTCAAATAAACGCTAATATTCGACCTCTAATATTATTATGGAAATATAACTCATGTTGTGACCATAATAATTATAGAACAATAAATACTAGAGCATTTAAAACATGTTTACTTATAGAAAAATGTTAAATACTATGGTCTGTCTTTTTCAAAACAGTGGGGTCACGCCTGCATAAGTAGTAGTAAACTCCCTCAAGGTATGTTCAAAGACGACTCGGAAAAACATGTTGCCACATGTAAAATGTGAATAAATCTTTTATTAAGTGTGGAGGAAACACAGTGGTCTAGAGGAGTTTGACACTAACAAACTTGTCATTTATACAGATGATAAATGTCCCACAGTGACTGAAGACTGAATGTACCTTTATATACACGATGCAGAGGCAGAACACACAAGATAAATTAACTGTCGACAACTCAGGCCAACACGGCTGTTCAGACTGAAAATAGCAAAAGCAGATCTTGAAGCTTGCAGGCTCAGAAGAGATTATGTTATCTTAGAAGTTTCCTAAACTTAAAATGGTCATGTTGAACAAGCATACATTTCAGACTGATGTTGAATTGAAGAGAAAACATGTGGAATCATGATGGCGATGTTCACACACACTAAAGCCACGCGTTAAGCAGTTTTCAGCCTGTGCATCTCTGCTTGCAAGAAGTGGAGAACAGTTGGGAGGGGTTTGGACGAAGGACTGGCACCACCATCGGGTTCCTCTGCAGAAGGACATCGATCCTCGCCCACCTGAGTATGCTAGGTTACGGGCCAGGACGTCATAAACACTCCAAACACACACACGTATGTTCCTGTAGGAGTGTGTGCTGGAGCTCCTCTGAGAAGCAGACAGACCGATGGAGGCCAGCAGAGTGACCCCGCCGTTGAGCAGGCTACCTTCACATCAGACCCTTGGTGCTTTTGGTGACATCTAAACAAGCACTTTTGATCCTGTGATCTCTGGGAACCGACAGGATAGAGTCCAATATGAGAACAGCCTGCTAAACAGGCGGGGTTTAACCTCAGCAACCAGACTGGGTGATGTCTCCACCCGACCTCTTCGACACCTCCAAGGTGGTAAAGACCTGCAGGAGGAAGAGGCAATTGTTACAGGAATGTTGCTTGGTAAAAGGCTGGAGAAGCAGGCAGAATTATTGGCACCCCAGGTAAAGATTTGTAAAAAGACTCAATAAATGTATCTTTAATGTAGCAGCAAGCAGGCCTAGGGTTTCCCCTCAGTGTACTGTAAGCCTGGTGGGCCACCAGGCTTTATTTGGGAGACCCCACTCCTCCAGGCTAAGTGTTTATTATAATTTCTCTGGTGAAACGGTTTGAAGTACAGCATCAGTATGGTCAGGATGTCAAAACACAGAATGAGGTCGGGTGTCTTTTGGTTTTTCTTTCTGTTCATTTTTAAATTCACCAGACCTCTGACCACTTCCTGTCTCTGCCTTCTCCCACTCCCATCTGTAAACAACCAATCAAAGCCAGGAGGTGTGTCTTAACGCTGTCAATCACCCCTACTTGTGGTGCTGCTCATCCCCCTCCTGCTCCGTCACGCTGCAGCTAGCATAGCCCGTTGTGAATGCTAGGCTAGTTAGCATGGCTACCAATGACACACCAACAACTTCACACTTTATTTGTGACTTGTCAGCAAATAAAGTGACATGTCACAGATAATGGATCAAAAGAAGTTGCAGAAATTAAGATTTATT
This sequence comes from Girardinus metallicus, assembly GCA_903067095.1. Lineage (NCBI taxonomy): Eukaryota > Metazoa > Chordata > Actinopteri > Cyprinodontiformes > Poeciliidae > Girardinus > Girardinus metallicus. Next base: position 20,806 of record CAEGAE010092912.1, on the reverse strand, counting down.
TTAATTGCATTAATTAATTAAATGAAGCCTTCAATACTTCATATTTGCTGTGTAGGTATTGTTAATGTCTTCAAACACTACATGATTACCAAGTCATATTTAACTTTAAACATTTGACTCAAACACTGGGGGCTACTGGATTTCTGTCCTAAACGATTTATTGTTCCAGTAATTATTATAACAGAATATAAGATTTTTTTTTGAGACAATTTTCAAGTGATACATTGCTGATGGCATAATCCAAGTTTTCCCTCTCAAACACCAATAAATGTAAATTTTGTAAAAAAAAAAAAAAAAGAAAAGCAAAAAACAAGCACTGGAGCCAGAAAATATTTTAAATATCAAAAATAAAAACCAAAATAAATAAATACAACTGAAAAACCATTTATAACTTAAACTATAAATAAAATGGATTATGAAGTCTAAACAAAATTGCCCTTCAAAAAACCTCAGCAAGGAAACAGAATAATCTAACATGCAGCAATTAGCCCTGTTACACATTAACATAATGAATGTGTAATGCTACTCCATTATTAAGCTAATACACCCTATTCATCACAATAGAACTGATCCATAATTCAACTCAACATCTTCTTAAGACAATTAGAGATCGTCTAGGAGACGATAACAGAAGCATGTGGACGGTCCTCTCACACAGGAAGTAAAATATCCCTTTTTTACTCTTCAGGACTCAATTTGTAGCATTTTAATCAGAGAGAATAAAAAAGGTTGGCGTGCTGCTCCTACCTCAGCGCAGGTCGGGTGGATGCCGATGGTGGCGTCAAACTGCTCCTTGGTTGCTCCACATTTCATGGCGGCACCGAAGCCCTGCGTCACCTCCCCCGCGTTTGGCCCCAGGTAGTGGAACCCGACGACTCGGTCCTGAAAGGCGACAACGAAAACAATAAACTGAGAGGACAGAACAGTGGCGAGAGGCGGATAAATTTGCAGAAACCGTACGCTGTCCAGTTTGTTGCAGATGATCTTGGCGTAGCATTGGTTGTTGTCGCGGCCCGGCACAGTGAACTCCAGAGGCCAGAACAGACTGTGGTACACCTGTTACACCGAAAACAAGGTCAGACACGTATGTGGAGACATTAAATACATTTATCCCATAAAGCTGCAGTATGTGACTTTTATTTTTATATATATATAATTTTTTTTTTTGTTTGTTGAAACAGTCACTATGTTGTGACAGTATGGTGAGACAGATGATCTAAAATAAATAAATAAAATAAGCAAAGTTCCTCTGCCTTCTCCTACTCCCATCTGTAAACAACCAATCAAAGCCAGGAGGTGTGTCTTAACACTGTCAATCACCCCTACTTGTGGTGCTGCTCATTCCCTCCTCCTCTGTCACGCTGCAGCTAGCATAGCCCGTTGTGAATGCTAGGCTAGTTAGCATGGCTACCAATGACAGCAGAAAAACGGTCTGTCACATTAAGTTATTTTTCTACCATTAACATTTATCTGCAAGTACATGAGGATGATTGACAGCTCAAAGATGCTTTTCCTGCCTGTGATTGGTTGCTTTTGGTGCGTTTCTTAAGACAGCAACAGCAGCTCAGGCAGGAGGTGGAGAAGATCTATCTTTTCACAGATTATGTCTCAAACTGTCACGACATGGTGACAGTTGGAGCAAATATGTCTATATGCTTCTTTTTTTTAAATTTACATACTCCACCTATAATACGTTCCAAAAATATTTAAAAAGTCCTTCTAAAGCTGTTAATTTCCTGCTTACAGCAATGAATGAGTGCAAGCCTGCAGATCTTGAGACAAACTGGTTAAATCAGACTTACTTAAAGGAAACAAGCCTGATTATCACTGGAAATATTTTCAAGATTTTATTTGAACTCTTATTTGACAAGGAGACAAAGTGGTCAGGATCCCAGTCAGCTGAACCCGATCAGCTCCGATGAATTATTCACCTCGATGTTGTCTGGGCCGTACAGCTCGGTGGCCCTCTCCTCTGACAAGCCACAGGCACCGTACTCCATCGGGGTGAAAACCGTGGTGGGAACGTTGATGTAGTCACACTGTGCACAGACGGACACACACAAAAAACACACACACACACGTTTATCAGGGGGCCCTGCACCGACTTAGAGACCGTCCAGTTGGCATTAGAGGGACTGGAGACCAGGCTGTACCTTGATGGTGGATCCGCCATAGAGACGACGTGCCAGTAACTTCCCAGCTTGGATGGCGACGGGCGTCAGCTCCCACTTTCCCTCCAGAATGTCTCCGATGGCGTAGATGTGAGGCACGTTGGTCTGTTCCTCGTCGTTCACTGGAATCTTTCCATTTCTGGGAAAACAGTTCAGCAGGTTAACAAGGAGGGAAGGAAGAAACACCAAGATTAAAACTCATCTAAACACAACAAAAGCAGAAGTCAAGTTCAAGTCACCATTCATCATCAATGATGTGCTAACATTTATCAGGTACTTCAAACTAGATACATTGAAACTAGAATAACAAACAATAAAGCTTCTTCATTGAACCCTTCACAGACACATAAAAAAATAAAAGTAAAAAAAAATATCAGCCTTCTATCATGTGAATAACATTTCTAGGATTTAAGGACTACTGTCCAAACAAAACGCAAAGAAACGCACTCAGTTTAACTTTAGTCACATTGATCAATGCAACACCACCACGTCCCGTCTACATGTGCGAGGTCAACAATAGTCAACCTACAGTTGCCAACTTAGCAATTTTGTCGCAATATTTTGTATCTCATCACCGTCATTGGCCTTCCAGCAGGTCAGTGATAGTAAACACACACAGAAGACACACTGGATGCAGAGATGTCCAAACATTTTTGTGCGAGGGCCAAAATCATCAAGTTCAAACTGTTCAAGGGCCACTTTTTTTTTTTTTTTTTTAAACTTTTCTTGTCTATTCTTAACAAGAACAAAATTTGGTCACTATTTCTTTAAAAACCTTTTGCTGCATTTAGTTTTGATTCATTTTATAAGTCAATAAAATGCAGATTTGGACATTCCAAGGTCTGACTTTAAGTAAAAATTGATAGACATTTGACGTATTGTTTATATTTACTCAAATAAAAAAGAAAGCAAAAATATAGCAATAAAATATGAATACTTTGTGTTGAATCTAAAGCTCTCTATCTCAAAACATTGCCAGTAAAATGTCTCATTTGCATCAGACATGCTTTCATTTTGATTATGAGCCAGTAATGCAGAAACAAATCAGCTTTAGTTTCTACCATCATGGTTTACTATACACTGGAGAACGGCATACCATGACACAGCAAAGATAAAAAACTGGGTCCAAGGTCAGCCTGAACACACTGTAGTAGATTTCATGAAGAGAGCGTTAATATTTCACAGTCTATTTGATACACACAGCAGCTCAGACTGTATATTACCATGATCATAAGACCAGTTCATATGACTGAGAACAGCTTCAGGCTCAGCTGCCAAGTTGTGCACTAAACAGATCCTGAGGTCTAGTCAAAGACCGCTCACATCTGTTTCAGCATTAAGTCATGAGAGAAAAACTGAACAAAAAAAAATAAGAAAAGGACGGTTTTGATCATGAAACTTTAGCAGTTCACTTCCTGTTAGTAACCACATGCTGACAATCTCATTTTACCAACCAGTCACCTTTTTGTATCTCCATAACAACCCCCTCAACCCAACCCCCTCCCCTCAGCTCCCCCAGCAGAGCCAGAAGTGCTGAATCACCGTGACTGTACGTTCAGTCTTAAAGGGAAAGTGCAGAGTGCAGCAAAAGAGTCTTACTTTGGGTTCACTTTGACCCCCGCCTTGTCCAGACCGATCTTATCTGTGCATGCGTTCCGACCCACTGCGATCAACACCTGAGGGACAGACAGACGGCCCGGTTAGTTACAGGAAGTCCTCTGGGGTTGCTCATTTATTTGCATAGGAGTGGCCGAATTTAAATGGTGACCAAAGAAAAAAAAAAAAAAAAAAAAAAAAAAACCCTGGTAGTAAATCACTTCTTTCCCCTTAGAAGCTGCAAGGCTGCTAGAATTAGATCCACAACAATAACTTTTTGTCAAACTTTAACCTGTTTGGTCACAAAATAAATGAAAGGACAAATTAAACAAAAAGGAAAAAAAAAATAGTTTGGATTTCATTAACGGGGGGAAGAAAAAAAAAAAAAAAAAAGAAGAGATTTAGCAGGAAGAGGTTCAGATTCCAAACAGACTGATAAGGTGAAGAATGTTTGATCAGCTGATCAGAGATCTACACACCGTGTTGTACTCGTCCTCTATCGTCTTGTCCGTCTCTGTGGACTTGGCTGTCACCTTCAGCCTGCCGGGGCTGCCTTCCTCCAGCTGCTCAATCTGACACACACACACAGACAATGTTTATCTACGGCTCATGGAAAAAAATAAATAAAAAACGATCAAACAGGGCTCCATTAGAAGTTACGCACAATGCAAAGTCTGCAACAGCAGAGATCATTTGCAACTTCCATTCCACAAAATACAAGAGTGACACTTTTTATGGGAGATGGCAAGAAGAACACACACACACACGTGCCCATGCACACACACACACCTTCGTTGGCACGAATTTGCGGATGAATTTGACGCCGTGTGTCTCCATGTGCGCTCCAGCGCGGTTGGCCATGTCCTGGTCGAAGCCCCTCAGCAGAATGGAGCGCACCATGACGGTGACATCGAGGCCCAGGCTGGCCAGGAAGCCGCCGCACTCCAGAGCCACGTAGGACGCTCCGATCACCAACGTCTTCCCCGGGCAGTAGGACAGCGAGAACAGGTCGTCACTGATGAACGGAGCAAAAAACACAAACCACCATTAAATCCCATTTAACAGAATGGAATTAGCAGTCTGCTAATTTTGTATTGTATCTGTAATATCTGACAATATCTGTATCGGTCCAGATATTGAAAATTCAATGACAATTTGTGCTTTGAGCTATGTTTTTCTGTATTGGCTGATATGAAACCTCAGATATCAGTATTGGTATCAGAACTGAAATTGAAATAAAGTGGATCGGTGCATCACTAACTTTCTCATTTTGAGCTTGACGTAGTTTTAGAAGACACTGTATATTACTTCCCCCTCCCCCCATTTTCAGGATGTTCAATGAAGTCTGCAGAGCGATAAGTTTTATGATCCACAAATCTGGCTTTCATAATTAATGTCAAGTGACTTACTTTATAAGTGCCAATGAAAATGATGCAGCAGTTTCCAGCTCTGGGAATATTCTAGTGCTCAAAGCTGAATTCAAAGTCCAAGTTAAGACCAACAGCCATCTTAACATCAACACTTACAAAAAAAAAATAGGCAAGCAGCACTTACTGAGTAATTTAAAACATTTCATCTAATAAATGCTGAATCTCCTTTTTTGTTGTATTTTGTTTAAGAGAATTTAACAGATGGAGGAAACTATAAAGCTGGCCGAGAACAGATATGAATACTTTTCACTAAACTTTGAGGAAGAAAACATGAGACCACTGCTTCTCTGCTTCAGATAAACCCCCCACAATCCTTTGCTGCATCAGTTTTATTTATTGGACTGGTAATACATAACTAATATTTACTAACTGATGTTAGTTTTTTTTATTTTATTAATCCACCTGCATTAATAAAGCAAACCACAACTGAAGATATGCAAAACATTTTATATAAGATTCATGAATATCTAAGCCAAACAATGTTTAAAATTTCACTGCAAAAATGGGATTTATATGTTGAGCTCATAAAGCAGCAGGATGACGGTCCACCGACCTGCATTATTCAAACAGAGCAAAAAATTGCAGCTGAGCCAATGGCTTTAAACTGGCTTGGAAAGACATTTAGAAATTCAAAAAGAAAAAAAATCCCTTTTGAAATTAGTGGCATATTAAAAACAGCCCAGAATGACTGGAGCTGTCTAAACTATTTCAAACTGGGAAAAGAAAAACAGGCAGGCAGCATCAAGAGATGGCATAGCCTCCAGAACTATGAGTGAACCAGACACTCACAGACAGAGTCCACCTTTAATAGTAATAAAGGGTTTGTATTTACAGGGCTGACAGCTGGGCAGAGCATACCCCTCAGCCCCCCCACTCCTGTGCTCTGAATGTGTGTGTGTGTGCTCACCTGGTAATGCAGTACTCCTTGTCTCCAGGGACTCCCAGGTAACGCGGCCTTTCTCCTGTAGCCAACACAAACCTGGCTGCTGTGTAAAACGTCTCCTTCCCTCGTTTGTTTGTTGCCTGACAGAACAAAAGTGATCATTTAAAATGCTTACACTACAGAGCTCTGATCACATACAAGATGTAAAACACTGTTTTCTCTGTGTGTGTGTGTTTGTCATGTCTGTTGTGTCCCTTGGTCTTCATGATGACTTTAGTTAACTCATGTTCAAAGTAGTGGACTCTATTTAGGGGTGCCGGAGTAAACTGAGCTGAATATCTGCGCAGGCGGTTCCTAAGGTTCCATTAGTTCATGTATTATTTTACTGGCTGCTTAGTTTATCACATAACTCCAATAATCACCCCCTCCAGGACATTACAATGCTTTCTGTCATTGTTGTGGTATAAATTAAAAAAGGTCATGATGAATAACTACGCAACCATCCACCATTCACCTTGATTTTGTGTGGTTCGATGAACTCTGCATAGGCGTTGACGTAGTCCACGTTCTTGTCCCTCAGCGCCACCCGGTAGCCCCAGTTCAGAGAGCCAATGTAATTGTTGACTGCAGTCTTCATGGTGTCCCAGTTGTGTTTCACTGCAGACAGACAGACGCCGTTAAAGCCAGGTTCTTCCTTCAGAGACCGGTTGGGGTGTTGGGATCTCTGCGGTCTGCAGCCTCACCCGACTCGTCAAACTCCCAACCGAACTTTCGTGCGTCCTGGATGGCCGTAGCCAGCAGGGCCGTCTGGTGCATCAGCTTCTTGGGGATGCAGCCGACGTTCACGCAGGTTCCACCGAGACCTGAGGAAGACAACAGGCGTTCAGATTAACAATGGCTGCCCACGAGATAATTCACTAGTTGGGTTTATGTCAAAGCGTCTCACCCCATGTGGTTCCTGTTGGTGTGGGAACAACGTAGTCCAACACCATCACCTTCTTCCCCAACATGGCCGCTTCCTGTTGGCAGTAGACCCAATGTTGTCATTGAGTTGCATATTTCAATTCTCTTTTAAATCAGATTTTAAGGTGCACTAGAAGTCGCATGGCTCAAGAGATTCCTGGCATTTTATTGCCACAACAGTAGCCTAGCAACCGGAGCAGAGCAGCAGAATCTACTAGATCACCTTGGAGCAGGCCAGGCCTCCGGATCCGCCTCCGATGACTATCAGGTCGTAATCGTACGCTTCCTTTCCCCCGCTGAGGAGCTGCTGTAGGCTGCCATCTTTGTGAGCCTGATGCAAACATGAACACAAAGTTCCCACAATGCATTGGTCAAATGAAAACCAGAGGATCACACTACACTGGGATGGAACAACTACAACAGTCAACCATTTGTTTATATTCCATTGAGTTACAAAAATGAAAAAAAAAAAAAAAAAAAAAAAAAATCAGATTTCACACAATGGAACTGAGAAACAAAGATCATTTATAGTTTGTGCCTGTTCTCTTCAATTTCCAGTTTTAGGTTCACTTTGTTTTGCTGCAGTAGATAAAAGCAAAACAAATCAATTGGGAGGAAGGTCGAGGACTGTACACAACTTCAGAGTATTTCAACAGAGACCACCTCAGTTTACTCCGTCTGGATGGAGTGGAATATGTTTGGCAGATGGTTTTAAACTGAACTGCTCTGTAGCTGTGTTTCTGTAGAAATCTTTTTTTTATGTGCATTTTGAAGAATGTGATTCAAAAAGGTTGAGGAAACAGTAAAATTCAACATAATCTGCTTGATTTCCAGAAAAGAGCTAAAGGGCTAACGGGGAAAGACATTTGCCTAGGACGTCCGGGAGTAGCAAATGTTCTGTGCCTTATCAGAGGCCATGCTAGTTTGCAGCTTCCTCTTCCCATCTATTACAGGAAGTGGAAGTACTGTGTAACCTGGTTGAGTTGCACCAACCCCACTTCTTTGCAACATTTCAAAAGTTTGCTTATTAACCAGTCAACAGCAATATACAAACGTTAGACACGCAATCAATATCAATAGGTCATACATTTGATAGAATATTCACTAAACTCCAATTCAGAACCGCACAGCATTCTGGGAGATGTTGGCAGAGGAAATATTTTTCCCAGTCAACCTCTCACAGCAAACTAAACAAGGTTTGTGGCATAAACTAACTCACTCTTTGGTTACCTAGCAACAACCTGTTGAGTAACAGCAACAGATTTTACAAGTGTATCTCATAACCGCTTAAAAATTGGAAAAACAAACAAACAAACAAAAAATCACTGTGGAATCAACTGGACGAAATGGGACAAATCAAATTACCGGTTTGGCAGTATTACAGATATTTCAATCAAACAACTAATCGATAATTATTGACAATCATCAATATCGACTGGAAGATGAAATGCTTTCATCATGATAAGTTTTTCAGTAATGTCCTCCAGCCCTAGTTTCAGGTAAACCCTCTGATTTATTTGGAAATGAACCAACTGTTTGACTCCTGATCTGATGTCCAGTTATTTTATAAAGTCTATGTAAACCATGAATTCAGACAGTTGACTGACGTTGGTCTCTAACTGATCTGATGCCTTTTCTCAGGCAGCTTCTCAATAAACCAACTGCAGGGATGTCAGGCTTGTCTTCAAGTGATGTGTTCAAACGCCCCATACGACCCTCTGTACTGAAGTTATTTGACCCTCACCTGCATGGTTTTGTCACAACCACCAACATGCGTCTTGTTGACGAAGACCTGGGGAACTGTCCTCTGTCCAGTCATCTCCAGCAACATCTCCTGGTAGTTGGATCCATTATCTGGACAAAAAGGTCATGGTGTCAGTGCGGGGCAGACGGCAGGTTTGTCAGGATTATGTGCCGACGAAATGCAAAACACTTAGAGCAGCATAACAACAAGCTCTTCTCTACCTAGTGACACTTTTTATTTTGTTCCAGTACCTTTCTTGTTTGATATAAAGTTACGGAAAAACAAAGAAAATAATAATAAAAACAAAGAAACAGAACTCCTCAACAGTCTTCATTTCCTTCAAAAGAAGAGAAGGACTATAGATGGAGGTCTAGATAAGTTTTACTAGATGACAAATTGTCTCAGAAGTTGCAGTGACAAATGATAATATTGTTTTGAAACCATTTCCTAGTAATATAATTCTAATGGCATAAAAATGCAGGAACACATCCTCAAAGATCAAAAAATTTTAAATTCTAATCAACATCTAGCACTGGAACTGGAAGAAGTTTTACATTTCTAAAATAAACAACAAATAAAATGAATCATAGTCTCTAAACGCAAATGTCCTTCAAAACAAGGTCTAGTTGAGACCAAAACACCAAACTGAAGACTTTTATCATACAGTTTCTGGAAGAAAAAGAGAAAAACCATAAATCATGCAAATGGAAATTGTTGAGCTTGTTTTAATTTATCGTGCCATTAACTGGTTTCTGTCTTATTGGGACAGGCCTACATAGACGTCCAACTATTCAAAGTCGATAACCAAAATGTCAACACAGATGTGGGTGTTAAGAAATAGTTCTGGGTGCAGCAATGCCTAAAGAAAACAGCCGGCCCGGGTGGAGGAAGTTCATCAAGTCATCAGTTGTTGCTTCATCTTCTGCTCCAGCCTTGGATGAACAAAGTATTGGACCAGAAATGCTCGTCTGCCAGCTTGAACGCCTCACATCAGTGCTCTCAAACTGATGTGAGAGCCTTTAACTCCAGCTGGAAGCCAGCTGGAGTTCAAGGCTGACACAGTTCTGGTAAAGGAAGTGAACATCCGTCATGCTGTCATGGCTGAACGGTCATTTCCAGCAGAGTAATCTAGTTAGTGGAAGCAGCTCCATTAACCAACTCTCTACTCTCAGCATAATCAGGAGAGGTTAAAACCATGTTCAGCCAGAGACGCCTCACTGTGCATACAGTCAGTATAGATCATGATTGACTTGTTTGACATGCGACGGCTCACTGTCCATGTAACACACAGCGGCCATTTTGCAGCACCAGCTGCTGCTGATTGGCTCTCACACTCTCACCCAAATTAAAAACAGCCAATCACAGCTCAGCAAGTGGCTGAACAAAACTGCCATCCATGTACTGATCTACAGGCTGCAGCTTTAAGAATGAGTTGATTCTGGTAGATTTAGTAGTTATTTACTGCTCCCTGTCTGTTTAATTAAAAAGAACTAACAGTAGTGAAGCTGATGCTTTTTGTCCTACAAAACACATCTTCCTAATCTGACGCTGGAGCTTTTGCTCTGATTCAGACTAGAACAAACACAATACTTTTTTTCAACATCTGGACTGATACAGATATTAATATTGGCCCTTCTCCAGTTCAAAGGTCAGCACCAGGTTTTAACTGACTTGAAGTGAGGGCAAAACGTTGAGTCTTACCCATGAGGTCCAGCTCCATCACGTTGAACTCGATTTTCAGTTCCTTGAACAAGTCCTTCACCTGCACACAGACAGGTTCACACTTTGAAATAAAAACATTTTATGAGTGACGAAAATATTCAAGAGGGATCCGTTTCCGTTGGAGTGGTTTCCAATGGAAACAGACAAACTAGCACTGGTACCAAACAGAACCGACATGCAAGCCTGTCACAGTACCAATTAATCAAATGATGAATTAAAATTGGCTTAATGTTTTCCATTCTGTTGATTCATATTTTTTGAAGGATAATTCTGTTTACAGAGACTTCATCTTCCATTTTATTTACGGCTTCTGTTTTATGTCGTTTTATTTTAGGTTATTGTTATTTGGTTATCTCGGATATTTTAAATATCTTCCAGTTGCAGTGATCTTTACAAAATTAAACTTTTTTTTTTTCATTTCAATTTTCCAGAGTCTTCAAATGTCCAAAAAACTAAACGGTACTAAAGATGGAAGCCATGGAAATCGTTTTATTGAAATGAATGGACAATATGGTCAGATAAAGATTTTTTTCATGATTCATATTCCCAGTTACAGTGAAATGGAAAAAGCGCTTCCACAAAACTCTTACGTTTTACAATATTTTAAAAAGTAAACAGAAATAATGTTTACTTTATTTCTGTTTAATAAATTGGTCTAATCCAAACATACAGCAGCATTTTGTGGGCTAAAATACCATTTTTGTCAGCAGAGGGTTACCGCACAACATCTGACACGGCAACACACTCCACCCATAAAGCTGCGGGAGTACGCAGTGCTTCACATAAGGACTCATTGATTTCACTGGGATTTTTTTTTTTGTGATGGAACAACATAGTCTTATTTTACTGTGGAGTGAAAGGAAATTGATTTTTTTTTTTTTTTTTATCAAATACAAACCTGAGGAGTTTGGGAAAGAAGCCCACATGTGTGTAAATTAATCTGGAAATAAATGAGACTGTCGGAGAATCTGTCAACAAATGGGTCAGGAACGTCACTGAAACCAAACATTATTCTGACAACCCGATTTCAAAAAGTCAGTCTGCTGAGTTTTCATTCAAACCTTTTTCATGCAATATTAGAAAATGCATTTAAAAAAATTCAAATAAGAAAATTAAGTCCATTTTTATATAAGGAAAAAACATTTTAGCTTAAAACGTAGTAAAGAATGAATCTGCAGCTAAAAAAAAAAAAAAAAAAAAACACTTCTAAAAACAACCTGAAAAGAAGCTAAAACTTTGCCAATTGAGGACAAAAACATTTTTATCAAGTGTTTTATTATTATTTTGAAATGCAAAACGTAGATATGTTTGTTCAGTTTTGGCCTAGTTACAGCTCTGAGTGTGTTCTTTCAGCAAATTGCCTTTTTTTTCAGTCTGTATACTCTGATTAACAATTTATCAATCACTAAATCAGCTGAGGAACGTTTTAAAAAACTTAGTTCATTGTGATTCATCCGACTAATCGCCTCAGCATATTGAAGTGTCAGAATGACCTAGACAAAATCAAGACCTAAATCAGATTTAGTCTCACAATACAGCCAGACAATGATCTAAAAGGAGCAGCATAAGCAAGTGAGGCGATCAGCAGTGGACCGATGATGTCATCCAGAACACGTTAGTCCAGAAATCCTGTCTGCCCAGGCACACTGTCACAGCACAGTCTTTAGTCAGAGACTTCTACAGATGCATTGCAACACTGACTGCTACTGGAGATCCTTCCTGCCTGCCCCCCCCATCCCCAAATATTATTTGGGTATAATCTATCAGGACAATAATGTTAGCCCTGAAACTTTATAAAATAAAAATACTGATCATGGTTCATGAACTGGAGGTTAATCAAAAACAACTTACTACATCCTAAAGAAAACTAGAATCACAGGAAAGTCTTCTTCTAGAGGAGTTTCTTCTTTATTTAGGTTACTGTTAATTAGTGACAAAATGCTAGAAGAAATGTTTGGGTTTTTTTTTATAGAATGCACAACTAATGGCGTAGCATATGCGCCATTATAAAAATACGTGACAGATGACTTCCACTACGAGACAAACCCTGTGTGAAAACAGGTTGTCTTAAGTCTCAGATTTAAAAAAACAAAAATAGAAAGAAATAGTCAGGTATGCCAGGAGCGAGATATTATGCAAGCAAATGTTTTGCCACATTTACAGACTCCCCAAAGCGAATACGAGGTTTGCTGTTTCAGATTAACTACTGCGTTTAGAGATGTGAACAGGCAGATAAGCTATATTAAGTTTGGACTCCGTCTTAAAGAGACAGAGGCAGAGTGGCCGCATCGACTCAAAGCTCCAGCAATTAGGCCGAGCCCATCCCGTGTGGTTCGCGGGTGAAATATCGAAGTTTCCGACCCGGGCTAATAAGCAAGGTCTACTCAATTAGGTTAAGCGAAAAATACTTACCTGGATACAATACGGACAGTAGCTTTTGCTGAAGACCACCACTTGGTTAGAGTCAATGAGCTTCTGTATCTTAGTTTTGAGTTCATTTTTCCCGGTGTCTTTTTCGATGGGAGGCATTTTCCAGCTATTTCCGTCTGCTTGCGCAAAGCAAGCTCCGATAGACGGCTTTCAAAAATAATAAACTAGATGCTAACTACCTGCATCAGTTATTTCTCCGTTCTAATAATGCCCCTAAAGTCTATAAAGGGCGATAAAACACCAGACACAGGAGAACAGAGAATCTGCCCTCACGTCCTGTCGCTGCTCTTAAAGCAGGTAGTAGTCTATCATCCGCGCCAACAGTCTCCAGCGTTTTCTTGTCTAACTCCAATGGGTGCGTTTGTTATGTGTTACCGTGTTCACCGTGCGGTTCATAGTGAACTGCAGGGAACTGGAACAACCCCGCCCCCGGACCCAATTGTGTGATACAAAACGAAGGTACTTTGAGATACGTCACAGGGTCGCCCATTAACACACGCCCATGTAGGAACAAATTACTCAACTGATACGTTAAAGTGAGAATACCGTGGAAATAAACTCAATTATGTAAAGAAATATAAAATTCCACTACACAGGAGAGCCATATGAAGATAAAGACAAAATATCCCAACTTTATAAAAGTAGCATAAAAAAGCAAAAAGCGAAGCCGTAAACTTTATTTTGTTATTAACTAATACTCGTCTCAATCGATGACCTCGAAACAGTGGAGTCTTTCGCCACCTGCTGGTTAAAACACACTAAAACAAAAATTGCATACTGCAACAATTACTTCATTTTTGGCCAACAGCCAAAAAGAAAAAGAAAGATTGAAAGTCAATCTTTCTTTCAATAATGTGAAACTGAGTAAAGGCTTCATTTGATTCTGTGCTGTTGGTATTGATATATTTAGGTGGAGGTTTGTGTGGAGGTTTGAGGAAACATTAGTGGTAGTTTATTACCAAAATGAGCTATAAGAGCTATAATGCAAGTTTTTGTGAACACACAAAAACACAGAATGTGTTTAATGTAAGAAACAAAAACTACTCTAAAATATTTATCTGATAGATAACAGGGTTAACATCTAAAGATGCATAATATTTGGAGAGCAGGACAATTTGCTTTTTATGTACTAAAGGGAATTTAAGATTCAGTTGCATCAGATTTTATAGTTGCCTGCCTGGATCTCTCTGTATGTTCATCTTGTGAATGTGTGGGTTCTCTCTTGGTTCTCAAGCTTTAATTTTATTTACTTAACCTTTATTTAACCAGGAATGTCCCAGTGAAATTAAGAACGATTTTTGTAAGGGAGTCACAGTAAATCTCGGTTCTCCGGCTTTAATCACTTGACCGTTTGGTCAGTTAACCTCTCTACACTGCCCTTGAGTGTGAGTATGGGTGTCTGGTTGTTTGACATGTGTTGCCCAGTGCCCTTACCAAAAATAATTTTAATGTTCATATGAGCAAATATGTAAAAAAAACAAAAAAAAAAAAAAAACACACACACACTTACACAAACAGGGTGCCCTGTTTTTCAGCCATAACTAAAGCAACACTTTTAACTTTTCTAAGTTGGCCACATAGTCTGTGGTAGTACAACCACACATGCACACTGAGGCAACTACTCTGATACTGCAAAGCCAATCCACAGAGACGGCTTTAAATTGGGTTGTATGGTCGGCCAGTTGGTAGCACAGTTGCTTTGTTTCAAGAAGATTAGAACCAGGCTGGTTCTAATCCCAGCCTGGTGTTTTTCTGCAGGCACTTTGCATCTTCTCCCTGTGACTGATGTGCGATATAGCATGAAATTCATATCACAATATACATTGTGATGGGTGGCAATAATGACATATATCATGATATAATTTGTATGTAATATCTGTAACTGTTTTATGTTCATTGCCAGCTCTCCCTTAAAAATGTAATTTTAACAGAGACCTGATAGGCAGCAGCATGATCTCAGTGGTGACTGTGGTTAAATCAAAGTTAAATAAATGGCATAAACCAGTAAGATGTTTCCCCATCTTAAAAGGAGTGCCATTTAAAAAACTGTGACCGGTTCTTGTTCTATTCATAATTATCTCCTCCCTCCTGTTTATTCCTCTAATTCGTATAACATCAACTGTATTCTGTATTTTATATAAATGTCTTCCATTTATTTTATTACACCACCTAATGTGGTAGTACCTACAAACTACACTTTCGCCTTCTGATTTAGATAACTTTACTAGCATATCAATAACTACTTTTGTTACAGCCTCCAGGCAACCTATCTGCTCTTTCATTACCCAAAATACCTACATGAGCAGGAGTCCATTTTGTTTTGTTCATAACAGAACCTCATGAAATACATTTTGGTGATTGTTTGGACTTCCATTTTCCATATTCGATAATGCTGATAACAAATTGGTACAAACTATTATTTTGCTTATACTAATAGTGTCCTCCACCCATTCTAAAGCTAAGCCTACGTCACGCTGCTGAATCAGAACAGCGTCACTATAGACGAACGTCAATTACGGCCGTCGCCTCCAGGTGAGCGCTGCTGTTACCAGAAGAAAAGGCCCCACGGGGGGGAAAAGTTTCTCAACAACGACAGTAATGCTTCTGGGACAGGTCAGGACTCGCAGAACGCGCCAACAAGTTCGGACAAGACGCGGAGACAGCCGCTGGTGATGATGATGATGATGATAACAGTTAGAATGAGTCGCTCCCGCTGAGCAGGTCCTGATCTCTGCTGTGTTTATTTCGTAAGTGTGTCTTGTTGCTCCACCTCCCAGCGCCTTGAGCGGAGCCAGCAGTCGAGTCGCACCGAGGAAGCGTCAGACGTGAGGAGAACTGAGCCGAGAACTGAGCCGAGAACTGAGCCGAGAGATGGCCGAGAATAAAGTGGGTCCGAACCTCCAGGCTGGAGCTGGATTCCTCGCCAAGCGGGTCCAGAAGTCCTTGAATAGAGCACAGGAGAAGGTAAATTGAGACAGGTTGCTATATATATATATATTTTTTTTTTTTTTTGCGTGTCTCCATTTATTCTCATAAATAGGCGTTAAACTCCATCACGAAGCAGTTTGCTGGAGAATATCTCTACCAGCCCTGTTGTTGAATCTTGTTGGGATGCAGAACTTCTCTAGAACTGTAGCTCTGGACGGGCCCTCCCAGGCAGGGCGTACAGCAGCTGCCGTTATTTCACTCTAGTTGACTCGGATTAAAACATCAGGAGCTCATCATGGATGTCATCTGTTCCTCCAGAGAATAGACCAAACTTAATCTCCTCAGAGTTCAGTTTAAGAAAATCCTAACTTGCTCACTTTCAGCTGCTCAGAAAGAAAACTGCTTTGCTCTGTTCTGTGTGGTGAAGTTAGAAGCTGCTCCACTGTGCGGACATACAAAAGTTGCCACTTCCTGACTGTTCACTTCCTCTTGTTGCTGTCTTTCTCACTCAGTTTGTGGTTGACTGGTTTGATTTTTGGTGCTGCACGGCTATAGAAAAACAACAAAGTTGCATATATATGACAGGCTTTGGTGAGGGATTATGTGATACATATATTTCCAGACAGAAGAATGAAATGGTGGCGGAGGGGAAATTCAGAAGTTTTGTTTTACACGTTAAGCTGAAAACCAGCTGCATTCAATGGAAGGTAAAGGCCACATTAATCTTGTTTGACTAAGAATTTGCTGCATGTTTGAGTATCGGTGTGTCAGGATAAGCAGGGCTGGACCAACTTATCTACTACCTTATTAGTAGCTGGGCTGGAATTTAATATCTGCTGATAAATGAGGTCAGTATTTGCCATAAAATAAATATCAGCCACTTGCTTCTATAAAAAAAAAAAACAAAAACAAAAAACCAGACAATATGCAAGCGGCCGCTAAAGGTCAGTAAGTGGGGCTCCGCTCTTTGTGTTGCTTTCTGGACAATGAGTCTGGGCAGCAGTAGAGACGCCAGGCGATGGGCTCTGATGGGCCGTCCACAGGTTCCACTGAAACATCCCATTTATTTAGTTTCATACGTTTACAGACTAAGTATTTCCATCAGGAGCATATAGCAATCTATTGAAACAGAAATGAAAGAAATTGTGATAACATGTAGAGACATGTGCAATGAGGGATTAGAAGAACCTGAAGTGAATTTGCTTCTGTTTCTAAATCCTTAAAAACTGGAAACCAGTAGATGAGCTGGAACTTATCTTCAAAAATGTTGCGTTAAACTTCACAAGTTGTCAAAGACCAGCAATAAAAAGATTATATGATCTGTTTGAAAGTGGAAGCTTGAATTTGTCTATTATATAGTTTTATTAAATTGCAATTTATGAATTACAGCCCCCAAAATTAACTGGAGTCCCACCTTTACTACAGATACCTGCAGATTAGACGTTGCATTCCTAAGAGAAAGCTGCTTCCTTGAAGCTCTCAGAAGAATCTCACTTGTTGGAAAAGTTGTTTTTTTTTCTGAACTACAGAGAGCACAAACACTTTATATCAAAGTTTTATACTCAGGTGTAAAATTTGAACTTGCATAAATGTAAAAGGTTAAGGAAATCCTGATTTAATGACATTGTAATGATCTAAATACTTTCCTATTTGAAATGTCTGTGGCTAAAAAGTAAGAAGCTTGTTTTGGGATTTCTGATGCTATGTGCCACGGGAGGACCAGTTTACCAAAGCTTAACATTATTAGTGAATTTATTGCAAAATTAGAGGATATAAAAAGTCTTTGCCTTAAATGCCCTGCTGTCACTGGTCAACTTTAAAGGTTTAAGAATAGATACTTTGTCCTATTTTTCTTCACATTCTAGACAAAATGTTAATTTTGTCAATTTATAACTCTGTATCACACATTAATCATTTAAATGTCCAATTGTTTCCCAGGTTCTTCAGAAACTGGGCAAAACCATGGAGACCAAAGATGAACAGTTTGAGCTCTGCTTCCAGAACCTCAACAAGCAGCAGGTACTGCCACACGTCTGGCCAATCAGAATCTGCTGCTGCTTCCAGTCTGTTCTTTAATAGTTCTGCAGCACGTCTTACAGCCTCCTCACAAACAATCTTCTTGCGATTAGCGAACCATGGGGACTAAACAATCAGTGTTTTGTTTCTGATGTAGCAGTGGAGCCAACAGACAAGTTCAGACAATCAGCTTGGCCTTGATTTGAGGATTTGGAACATATTCTAGGACTTTTTTCTTCTCATCTCATTTTGCTTAGTTTTAGTTCTCTGTAGCAGAAGTGTAAAGACGTTACTGTCATTTAGGAGCAACAGTTTTTTATTATTTTTTTAGTTTTCTGCAAATTCAGACTAATTTTGGCAGAGGAATCTTTTGGTATGTTAGACAAAAATAATTGAATACCCCACTTGTTCTTACTGCGGTGTTGTTTAGGTGGTCTAGCTTTAGCTTTTTAGTTCTTGTTAGCCAAATGATCCTGTTGAATTACTAACCAAGTTCACTGACTTTATTACAATGTTAAGGAAAAAAAAACAAATCATAGTTTATTTGTATAGCACATTTCAGCAATGTGGCAGTTCAAGGTACTCTATATCACAAAGTAATAAAGAAAACAATGCAGTCAACAATTCAACAGACATATTTTGATGAGTACCATCACCAAATTCATAGACATCAAGTATGTTGGTTGATGTTTAATTTATTATGGTTCAAAACCAATTGTAAACAGATTAAATTAAGTTTTTAGTCTTTATTTAAAGGAACTCAGTGTTTCGGCTGTTGTGCAGTTTTCTGGAAGTTTGTTCCAGATTTTTGGTGCATAGAAGCTGAATGCTGCTTCTCCATAAAACACAACTTGGCACCTTTCTTGTATAACATAGGTACCACAGATGGACAAGGATGTGCAGGGTTTCACTCAGTGTATTATAAGCCTGGTGGGCCACAGGGCTTTACTTGTGCCCCCACCAGACTAAGCATTGCTTTTTTTTTTTTTTTTGTCTTTTTTTTAATGTTTGCATTTTTTAAGACTTCATAGTTGGTGTTCAGGTATTAATCTTTCAATAATAACTATCAAGTGATATTTTCAAATTTTCTGTCAACTTTAAAAATTTTTACCCACTGGATGAATGACTTCCCTAGTGCCCAACCACTGGGCTTAGCAAGTTTTCTGGGGGAAACCTTGATGTGATGTGATAAATGTGGCATTTTTTGTTAAAACAAATGCAAAAAGCTGTGATCCAGTTTTATTTTAGATTAAGCTGTGCAACTTTACGTACTCTATAGTGTCACTGTGAGGGATTAGCAGCACAAAGCTTCTACAACCAAATATTACAACAATTTATGTAGTCTTACAGGCAGTTTTAGGTACACCTGTTGAGTTCATCAAATGACATGAAAACAACTCTGTGCGTTCAGGAATCTAGAAGGGGTAATGACAACAGGTTCAAACAAAGCATGAAAGACAACTTAAAGCTGCAGTATGTGACTTTTATAAAACATATTTTTTAAAAATTATTTTCTAAAACTATCACCATGTCATGACAGTAAGATGTCAGACAGTCTGTGAAAAGATCAATCTCCTCCAACTCGTCTCTTGAGCTATTATTGCCTTTTGAAGAAATGCACCGCTCTGACCAAGGACAACCAATCAGAGTCAGAAGGAGGGGCTTAGTGCTGTCAGTCAACCTTGTGTACTCGCTATTCAATGTGTTAATGGCAGAAAAACAACTTGCTGCTACAGGAGAACCGTTTATCTGCTGTCGTCAGTGGCTTCAGCATTCATGACAGGCTCTGCTATCAGGAAGAAGCTGTAGCATACAAATTAGAGGAGGGGCGGGATGGGATGAACAGGCATGCACTAAGACCCCCTTCCTAGTTCTGACTGGTTGTTTCTAGCACTGGGAGAAGGTAAAGGAGCAAAAAAAAAATTTTATATTTTATCTATGTCATACCAAACTGTCACCATATAGTAACAGTTTTAACAAATGTGTAAAAAGAAAAGCATTTTTCAAGTTACATACTGCAGCTTGAAGGGATATTGAGTGGGACATAGCTGTTGTCAGATGAACTGGTCTAAGTGGCTCAGAAATTGCTGGTCTACTGGGAGTCTCATGGACAAACATAAATATTCAGTGAGTAGGAGTAAAATGCCTTGTTGATGTCAAAGAATACACAAAGTGGTTTGAGATAATATAAAGTCAGCAGTGGGTCACATAACAACCAAAGTATGCAGAATACCATTTCCTCTCATATAGGAGTAGTCCAACTTCTGCTGGTGTGTTCAGTAGTGGTGCTGACCATGTCCATCGCATTTCTACTCCCCATCTGGTGACTACGTCCAGAAGGATAATGCACAATGTCCCAAACCTCAAATCATCTCAAACTGATTTCCTAGACGCAACAATGAGTTCAGTGTAGCCCAATGGTAACCAGATTTCAGCTTAATAGAGGATGTGGTGGAAAAATCTCTAAAGGATTGTTTCCATCAGCTTTCTGCTGAATCTGTTTCCACTAAGAATTGAGATACTTCAGAACATAAAAATTTGGTCCAGAGGCCAACAATCACTGGCCAATATAGTGGCTAGTGATTGTTTAGAATGCGATTAAAGAATCGGCAATTATTAGACATAATAATATTTCATAATTGCTCCTAACTAGGGGTGCACTGATTGCAGTTTTCTGGCTGATCACCGATTAACTATCTTTTAAAAAGCCTAAGTTACAGATTCCGATTTTGCCCGACACCAGTTTTTTTTTTGTCTGAAATGTTCCTTAATACACTGCCTGGCCAAAATAAAAGTCGCCACCTGGATTTAACTAAGCAAACTGGTACAAGCCTCCTATTGGATCCAGCAACATTGTGTGCCCAAAGAATGAGGTCAGCTGACTACCTGAATATACTGAATGACCAGGTTATTCCATCAATGG
>CAEGAE010092910.1:0-38338 GCA_903067095.1 Girardinus metallicus | reverse complement strand
AAATCACCAGGTGAGCAACAGGTGATCTACAATCACTAATAACACCACGTGATCCCCAGCTACACCTATCCACAACACTCAGTGACTTTATAAAGCAGTTTATGATTATGCTGCTATGTAATCCCAATGAGTGGAAAATGCTGCTTTCTTTCACCGTTTACTCTCTCTTCCTTTTGTAACCCGTCTCGGTACCTTTTAGCAGCTTTTTTTCCCACTTTTCCGATCATTTCTTGAGCGCAGTATTACAAACTGCTTTGTTAGTCGCAGTTAAAGGAACCGTTCTTCTCATTAAATTTACAACTGGCTGTATGACAGAATAGGAGCAATAGACTTTCACAACATGCAAAACTAACCCTGAGTATTTAAGCAGATTTCTCTAGTTTCGCCTCCTATTTGTCAAGATGTAAAAGGTCCTACATGAAGAAATATCTTCCTGAACTGCTTCATTCTGCATCGTATCAGTGTGTATTTTAGCTATTATGTATGTTTATGTAACTAAAGTCTGAGACAAAGGATTTCGATTCCAATAAATAGAAATATTTGTGTCTTGAAGAATGATTTGGGAAAAAAATAACGCCTGCTAAAACAGCGGCGACATTTCTAACGCAGAAGACGAAAGGTGGGTAAAAAAAAATAAAAATGTAACATGCACATTTTTGTTTAGAGAAAAATCACTTTTTTCAATAGCAACTTCCGTACATTCCCAAATATTATTACGAATTAGCATCATTAACGGTTCCTCACTTATGAACTCTTAACAACATGCAATTCTAAGCACAATTCAGCAGCTTTATTATCATTATTCACGTAACTATTGCTGACATATAAACAAGTCGGAGCAGGACAGAAATTAAATGTGATGTATTATCACTCCAAAATTCTTCCCTCGTGCATATATGAAACCTTTTTAATAAATATAAATCATTAAATGGCCTCTCTCAATTAATTAGAGACAAGAAAGTGCAAAGGATACAATTTGGAAAGCCACATTTCTCAGCCTTAGAGCTGGAACACACCTAATAGGACATTGATTTTCTATTTGTCTTACCCGTTGTGTTTTATAGGTTTAGTTTCTGGTTACAGCCGGAAACATCTTTACATGCCAACATGAAAAAACCCAAAAACAAATGTTTAAATCAAATAACGTCTGCATAGATGCACATGATTTGTGTGCAAGTCTGAGGTGAAAAAAATCAAAGTACTTAAACGATACTTTCAAATTAAGGTGATATTATAGTGACTTGTGAGAATTTCCTCCACGTTACACTCGCACAGAAACACAACCAGTCACACACGCACACACACACGCCCACCCCCACACACCGAGGAGGGAGGGAAAGAGGCTGACGTGCTGTCAGAGCAAAACGCCCTCTGCTGAGAAAATAACCCTGCCTCAACCTCTCCCCCGCACACAGGAATGAAAGTGCATCTGAAAGCTATTTTTTCCCAATTTGCTTCTGTTTAAGCAGATTGTCAACTACTGAATACCAAAACCCAGCTGCCCCCTGACATTATTCATGAAGCTGTGGACACGGCTCACGGGCTGCAGGAATTAGAAAATACCAAGGAAAAAAAAAAAAAAAAATCTAAACAAAAGAACCGGGGTCTGCGAAGGCTGAGGGCATGGGATGTTTTCTTTTTTTTATTATTATTTTTTCCTGCGCCCTCTTTTTCTGCTTAAGCCAGGAGTAGTATTATGGGTGCAATTTAATAATACGAGAACTAGGAGAGATCTGGATTTTCATAATCTTATGATAAGGAAAGGGATTAAGAATAAAGAAGGGATTTATTCGCTTGATCTGCCAATATGGTGGACCAAACAATTTTCCCCTCAGGAGGTGATATGTTCCCTTCTGTGTAAAATCCCAACTGGAACCCAATTACTATTCCCTGGAAAAACGCTTAATTTGGCCCCGTTATGTTTTGACGATCGGTCCGTGCATGATGATATTCCACACCATGTCGTCACCAAAGTCCTGGCTTGTTAAAGATGCCAGGTCAATTAGGTGCCACGCAGAATGTGTTACTGGTGCAAAATGTAATGTATGTTTGAACTGAAATACACACATTTGACGGTATCATCACTTTGTTCCGCTAAACGACGCAGCGAACGGCAGGATCCTGTGAACTTCAACACCGTCAACCGAGATATCCTCCAACAGAAGCTCACCTGGCTTACAGCGCCGGCCTCCACCTGCATGTGGATGGCCAGCTTCCTGAATGACCGGCAGTAGAAAGTGAGGCTGTTGAGCATTTTCTTCTCCACAGGAGCCATATCTGCACCGGTGACCCTCAGGGACGTGTCCTCGCCCCACTCTCCTTCTCTCTACACAAATAAGTGCACCTCGGCGGACCTGGTTTTGAAAACTTCTGGAAATACTTTTTGTTTGCCTGCCAGAAAAGCAGCTGGTTCACAGAATCAACCGACTGGTGATGAAAACAATGAGTTGTATATTATTTATTATATAAATCTTGAGGGGGGAAAAAAATTAAAAGCTGTGTATTTTAACTTTACACATTCTCCTCAAACATACAAAAGGTGGTGTAAATCTTTTAACTTGTGGTTATATGAGCATGTCTCTGTCTAAAAACATCAAATAGCGCCTTCTATAGGTCAGCAGGTTATGATTCTGAAAAAGCATAACTTTATGGATGTTGGTCTGGAGTTACTTAAGAATTGGATTTAGTGACTCCACCAAAGAAAATAATAAAATCTGACTTATTTTGACTAATATCTACTTATAGTAACACAAAATAATTTGTAGACGTTTATTCTCCAACAGACTATCTATCTACAGGACCTCATCAGGTCCCCAGGAGTTGGGGTAAACCCCAAAGAGGTCACCAATCCATCTCTGTACTTCGGTCGTTATTCTTTCACGTGAATCACTGTTAAACCATTGTATCATGACGTTAAAATGCGAAGAGGCCAAGGACAAAGTGGACTAGTCAAAGCAACAGGCGTATTACACCATAATCGTCATACTGGGCGTGCTAATGCCGAAGTTATCTTGTGGTGTTTGCTGGGTTTTGTTAGATATGATTTACAAGGAAACTAATTGTCACATGATTATACTTTTGGGGTCCATAAAGTAGCTTTGAGGTGAGAAGTCATCTTGTCCTAAAACTGCTCCTTTTGTCTCGCAGAAGAAAGTTAAAATCTCAAACACAAAAAGTTATCACTACATCCTGTGCATACAATTAAACGGTAGGTATAGCCCACTTTGTGATGAAAAAAAATAAAAAAAGAGAATCATCTTAAAGCCTGATACTTCAGTAGGTTTATAATGGGGCACTGATCCTTATCTGAATAGGTGGGGGTGGGAAGATGGGGGTGATTAGTAGCTGATGCCGCCTCGGGCGTGGGATTATGGTAAATATACTTCCTGTCTCTGGGGATCATTAAAAGACGGCTTCCTCATCCTCCTCAAGTGAGTGCTTATGTAGCGAGACCCTTGAAGGCAAAGTACCAGTCACCGCTGCTATGATTTTTAAATAAAATGGAGTATATGGTGTAGGGGATTTTCACAAGGCCTCTACAGTCCAGAAGGGCTCTTTAGTTCTATTTTAAGTATGTCGTTTTCTACGGAGGATGAAGTCGGTATATGTTAAAGACATCCTCAAAATGGACGGTAGATTGCCTAACTAACTTCAGTCATTTTGAAAACGTTTCTGAAGTTTGCCTCCACCTGTCTTTACAGGCGGAGGATGACTATGAGGCAGCCGTTTCGAAATCTGATATTTAGGAAAGCCCAGATGAGGATTTTCGTAAGCTTATGGTTATTTTTTGCAAAATTTGAGTTAAATAGAAGCTTAAGTGTGGAACACCTCAAAATCACTGCAAAGAAATCAGATAAAACATTGAGAAGAGATGTGTGGACCTTCTTAAGTCTCGTTTGTCCTTGGGTGCAATGTCCAGACTGCCTGAAGGTTCCACTTTCATCTGTTCAAACGGTGCCCAAGTTTAAACACTGAGAATGTTCAGCCATGAAACCCCTCCGGAAACAGACAGCTTCTCTTTCCCAGAGATGAACGTATTTAGGTGCCAAATTTGTGTATAAACACAAGAACCAAAGCGGAGGAAAATGAAGCTTTGAAGACGCCGGCTAAAGGAGGTTACAGTGTAAAGGAAATCTACAGAAACGTCTGAATCTGAGGAAAAGGATCTCACGAATCTCTGCCCAGTGATTACTCACCTTGGAAATTGGCTTAGCTGAAGACACGAAACGCTGACGGCATTATCCAACAATCAGGTTTCTCCCTCGATTGTTTGGCAAACCAAAAATCAACACCATTCATTTATCTTAAATATTAGAGTCTAAAACCTGCCAGGTTAAAATACAACCCTGGTTGGATTATAATCCTAACATGGTCTTGGATTATAGATGAACTGATTCACCTCTGGGATATTTAACACGTCAGTGTTTGGTTAAGCGTTACAACAGGCTTAGATTTTTAACCCCCTAAAATTTGTCCTTTTCTGAATTACTGCCAAGTAAATAGTATTTGGGTCAAAATATTTGTGAAATTCCACATTAAACATGTAAAGATTAAAACAGACAACAACCTGCATTGACATTTAGACCAATTAAAACTAGCAGTATCTCCGAGCTAGCAGTGGCAGCAGTTAAACTCAGCTAGCATTAGCTTGCACTTACTACTTTGCTTGTAAAACATTTGCTCTCTCAGATGAACAAACCTCTTTGTAATTAACAGTGACCACTGGGATTAGCATTATTGTATTTCATAATTTATCACTTTAATGGCTCTGTGCTCCATGCTTTCACTTGCTTGATCCCGTGGAAGAGGTCCACTGAAGTCTAACCAGGTTGTTGTGCAGTACATCTGGTGACAATGATGATGTTCTTGCAACTCTTTTCTCTAAGCCTAAAAGTCTGAGCCATAATATTTGACCCAGATGATGACGGTGTCCCGTCAGACCGTCAGTTCCTGAAACGACGTGAACTGATAGGAGTTTTTCATCCTGTCTGTGCCTCATAGGATGAAAAACTCAAGGTGCCCAATTGTCCCAGTCTCTTAAGACCGCAGGAGGGTAAAATTGGCATATTGATATTTCAGGGTTGTTTTTTTTTTACTCTGTTATGAAACATACAAGCATTTGCATTTCTAAGTTGGATTTGATCTAAAATCCATGTTGGGCTGAAATTTAAACGATAATTACCATACAAAGGTCTTAGGTCATCTGGCAATCTATAGACATTAATCACATTTTCTAGTTACTGCAGCTTGCAGAAACTGACCTAGCTTGGATGAATACTCTGTTGATTGTAACTAGTTGGTTTTATGTTTGTTATTAATTAAAATGTTGAACTCTTATTTTGATAACAAGAAGCAGGGGTGGAAGGAGTTAAGAACATCTGATGATGATAAACGTGAAGTCCTCTGAAAGCTAGATTTCATTTCACAATCAATTTTCACTTCCTTTGTGCAGGGGATGATACTTTCAGAGTGGAGCAATGTGGAGCTTTCATACTGGAATATGTCAGTGTACATTTATTTTTCTAAAGTTACTTATCAGTACAGAATACATCATTTTGATTAAAAGCTATTCTATTGTTAGACAATCTATAACTAGTCTTATAGTTTATCCACTTTTAAATCTCACCTGCACCACAAATTTGGAAGAAAACTGTAAAACAGCTGAAACACCGAGAGCCTTTAAATCTCGACTAAAAACCCACCTGTTTAGAGTTGTATTTGAAACATAATCAATTACGAATTTAATGATGGCACTTGACTTAATGTCATGTTTTGATTGTTGATTCTATGTTGCACGACTCCGTGTTTTTGTGTCTGTTATGATGTAAAGCACTATGAAATGCCTCGCTGCTGAAATGTGCTGTACAAATAAAATTTGATTTTGATTAGATTTGACCTGCAGGTGTATGAACAAGCTGTCTGTTATCCAGCCAGCCTCCTGGCAGGCGAGACTAAAACCCACACCACTTCAAATGAACATGTTAAAGCCTGCTGAGAAATACAGGGTCAACAGACAGGCTGGCTGCCCTGGCAGCAACGTCCCATCACCAAAAACTGGTGGTTTGCCCTCTGGGAGGTCCAGGCTAAGGCTGCGACAGTCTCCATGCTTTCACACACTTCTCACCTTCAAAAAAAAAAAAAAAAACTGTTGGAAAAGCTTTGACACCAGATTCAAAAATAACGAAAATAAATATTTAAGCGAGATCTGAAATCTGTTCTCGGCGCGGATTCCGAGGAAGGAAAACTTAAACATGTGCCATCACTCACCGCTATCAATTTATCAACGTATGATACTCTGCGAACTGTTCTGAACTTTCTGATGCTTAAGATTTGTACCACACTTGCAATTGTTTTTTTTATTTCAATGAAAAGGACATTAACTGCTGTAAGTCAAGATAAATGAATAAGTAAATGTCTCAATAGATTTATTTCTATGGCAGCGTTGGAAAGAGTAGGAGCTTCTTAAAGAGACAAAAACCCTAATTTCCAGGTATCAAATTGCAACGTCAAATTTCTTTTAAGTTAGCTTTTTTCTTCTTTTTTTTCAGAACAACTGAAGGTAACATAGTTACTTGATTCTGCTACAAAGTAGCACTATGTGTCTGAAAAATATTTAACTTTAAAATTATTCACAAGTAAAAAAAATAATTTAGGACTTATTTAAATATTCCCCAGGAGTGAATTTACTCCTATGTCAGACAGTACATATATATATACATATACATATACATACACATAAAAAAAAAAAAAGCGCTCCGTCTTGGGCTCTATTTGCCTCAATCAGCATGTTAAACGTTTAAGTTAATGACAGGAAAACTAAAAAAAAAAGACCAAACAAGTATCGTTTGAAAGGGTTTTCAGGAATACAACCTATTCCCTCTGAAATGAATCAAAAATACTTCTGAAGCAATGTCCTCTGGATAAATCATAATAAAGTAGAAATATTTGGCCATAACTCACAGCAGCATGCTCAGAGACAACCAAACCCAGCATATCAGCACAAACACCTCATGCCTACTGTGAAGCAGGCCAGTGGAGACGTGCTAATTTAAGAGTTGACCATGCATGCCTCTGTATACCAAAGTATTTCAAAATCAAATGTGAAGCCATCTGTCCAACAGCTGAAGCTGGGCTCAAACTGGGCCACCAACAAGACAAAAAAAAAAAAAAAAACACTTTTCAAAGACAATTTTTCTACCTCAACATGTTTTAATACGTATGCGACAGATTCTCCATCCATCCATCCATTTTCTAACACCCTTGTCCTTAGTGTGGTCGGGAGGGGTGCCGGTGCCTATCTCGGGCTAATGTTCCTGGCGAGAGGCGGGGTGCGACAGATTCTATGTTAGGCAAATAAAGTTGACAAAAAAAACTGCATCGGAGAAAACTATTTACCATTCAAATTTTACCATGTAGTTTGTTTTTATCAAATGACACATGGTTGCATGTGGCGGTTTGGCATTATTGCTAAGAAACGGCAGGAAACACTGGGCAAGGGTTCAAGGAACAATGCCACAAGAAGCTGATTTGTACCGCTGCGGATCATTTCTAATTAGTTTGTCCCTCTTTCTGTGCAGCAGCGAGCTGGGACCCTGCAAGTTGCTGCTGTTTGTTGAGCAATGGGAGGTGGTCTATATTAGTGCCAGTGCCAGAAGAGCCGCTGTGCACGTCGCTGCCTCACAAAGGAAGAATAAAGACTTCTGTGCAGCTGTGTTTCCCACCAAGAGCCACACATTATGTTGCATCGTAATCATAACTCTAGATGAGTTATGAATTAGGCCGAAATTGGGGATTATTCTTTACCAATACAAGAAAGTCATGAAAGTTTCTGAAACAGACAGGTCTTCAGTTACCATTGTGTGCACAAGTAAAGTGTTAATACCGCTTGAACTTTTTCACGTTTTGTCACATTACAACCACAAACCTTTAAGTATTTTCTTGGGATTTTGTATGATACACCAAAGCAAAGTGCCACAGTTCTTTTTCCTATATTAAAATCTGGAAAGTCTAGAACACATTTGTTTGCATTTGACTGAAAAGCCGATCAAGAGGGAGGAATGTCAAGACGTCTGTTCCATCGATCATAATAACATATCCCCTACTCCAGCGTCTCTGCCTGGTGTTCAAACTCTATGGCCAGACAGAGGTTTGAAGAGGAGCGGCAAAAGCAAATGAAGTGGATTAGCAACAAGCTGCCAACGACTCACGGTGTCATCCAGGACATGTTAGGTGGAACATTGTCTCCACTGCTCAGATATTAAGCTCTTAGCACGCCAATCGAGTTTGTCATATAGCAACAGTCTTCAGTCAGAGGTTTCTTCAGATCCATTGCAGGACTGCCAGTGGAGGTCCTTCCTGCCCTCATCACAATCTACAGCCACTGTTTGAAGATCATTTGATAATATGAGTTGTGACAACATTTAATAAATATATATATATATTTTTTTATTTGAATTGAATATACCGCAATATGCAGTCACAATATGTAAGGTTTGAGAGTTTTTACGACTCTCTACGCATTTCTTCAATGTACTGAACCACAAAATAATAATAATAATAGTTGGACGGTTTAAATACATTTGTTTGTGGTAGAAAACGGCAAGGTGTGAGTACCAATGGGAGGCAAACTGAACCTGAGCCAGCAGAAGAGTTTAACTACAGGTAGGTGCTGGGACTGGCAGTATTTGTGATTTGCAGGGATGTAAAGTTGTAACATTTCAGCCTCTGCAGAGACAATAATATTCAGGTTTGCTTTCAAAGAAAACCCTGACCTCAATGCCAGCCTTTTCAAAGCCTAGCACTGTGCATCTTTGAGTTTATGCAAATGACACCGCAAGGCTTTCAGCAGACCAAGGCTGCAATATTGCTCCCATCTCTTCTAGCCGGGGTTGCCACAAGAAATCACGAGGCTCGAGGATTTCACAGGGCAGCAGCCAGTGTGGGTTTGATTTCTCTGGTTAAATTTTTTATTGTTGCATTGATGGAAACACAACAGGCAGATTTCTGAGAGAAAGAAAAAAAATATGGAGCTCTACAACATGTGAGCAAGGATGGATGATGAAATTAAAAACAAGAGCTGGTGCACCAATCTAAAGAAATTCGAGAAGATAAGACAATCACAGTCATAAGAGACTTTGACAAACTACAGCAAGAGCACCTTTTCTAAGCTAAAAATGATCAACGACTCATACTGGAGGACACAAAACAACCCAGAATAACATGTAAAGCAAATCAGAATGCATGGTTAAGAAATAAAGAGGCATGGGAGAGGTAAAAGGACAAAACTACGGTAGACCAAAAAGACCACAAAGGCTTGTCACGTATTCGGCAAAATTGAACTTAATGATGGATTTTTGGGAAAATATCCTCTGGACTTATGTGATCAAAAAGTGAAACATTTTGGAAGTTGTGTTTCCGGTTGTATCTAGCATAAAACTAACGCAACATCTATATATCAAAGACAACAACAATGTCTTTGAAAGGACAATGACATCCACATAGTGGATGGTGTTCCTTTGCAAGATTACCTTTTATAGATGATGGATTCTGTTAGAAAATCTGAGTTTCATCGACTTCATGTTGGTACCGATGAAAATGTAATTATGCAGCAGGACAACGATCAAAATTTGGATTGTTATGTAAATCCAGTGCCGGGACCTTGAACTGGTTGTGTATGCTAAAAAAAAAAACAAAAAAAAAACAAACAAAACAACTCAAATTTATACGATTCAGCAAAAAACAAAAACAAAAAAGTGGAATAACATTTTTCACAGCAAAGTCCAAGACTATCATCACAAAGGACAGGGGCATGGAGAGGTTTGATAGCCTAACAACTATGTCCTGAAACATTTAAATGCGACAAACCTCAAAAGGAAGTTGAATCTGTAAGGAGACCAGCAATGCACATGTAAAATGGTGCAAAAGTTTTCTATAGTGACTTTGGACCAAAACTTGTGTGTGGGTGTGTGTCAACCTGTGTCCGTTTCCTTTTCACCAGCACAGAAACACAAGCTACCCGCCTACATGAAGACGTAAAGACCCTCGCTCCCGGCCCGGTGCGTCACTGCAGTGCGTTTGTGGCGACCCCTTTTTTTGTCTCACGTTATTATTTCAGGGAGAATCCTCGTTTTTGCCTCAGGTGCATTTTTTTTTTTTTCCCCTTCTATTCTCCATTTCATTACTTGCCCAGATTAATACAAGCAACAAAATCAGCGGTGGCGTGATAGAGTAAGCTGTGTCTAATAGGCTCGAGTCTAGACACACACATAACAATTACTCACTGTAAATAGAATTCACGCTTTGGCTCAGGGCTTTGTTATTTTATCCTATTTACTTTATATCTGCAGGATTATAATTAAAGATAATAATAAACAGCTGTCCCGCAGGTGTCGACTGAAATGTTAAGTACTTCCAAACTACATCAGCGTGAGTCGCTGCTGCCACATGTAGGTGTGAACCCTTTGCAGAGAAGCTAGACGATATGGTTGCATTATCATAAAAAAAAAAAAAAAGACAAAACAAAAACCTGTTACAAACCCCAGCATCTACTCCATGTCACCAAATTTCATGAAGCTCTTTTATTGCACTTTTTTTATAAGAGTCACAAACAAAAAAACAACAACAACAACTCTAAAACGTATTTTTCTACATTTGTAAAAATTTGATTTCCCATGTTATTTTACTGAAAGTCGATC
This sequence comes from Girardinus metallicus, assembly GCA_903067095.1. Classification (NCBI taxonomy): domain Eukaryota; kingdom Metazoa; phylum Chordata; class Actinopteri; order Cyprinodontiformes; family Poeciliidae; genus Girardinus; species Girardinus metallicus. Next base: position 27,644 of record CAEGAE010092910.1, on the reverse strand, counting down.
AAATTAAATCTTTTCTAACAGAGCTAAACAAAAATATGTTTGTTTTATATATTTATCAAGTATGGGAGAAGCTTAACTTTCATGATCCCAAATAGTTGAGATGAGATTAACGGTTTCAGCTCGTATTGTTGGGGAAGGTTGGACTCTTAAAAAAACAAAATAAAAAAATCGTCAAGAAAGAAAAAGACTACCTAATGTTGCGTTTGTATACCCGTGTACTTGATCAATACAATTTAAAAACTGAACTTAAAAAAAAATTCCAACACCTGACTTTGCATATTTTGCATATTTAAATCTGCTTTTGTTTAGACTTGCTGAAGCGCTTTGTGATTTTTATCTTGAAAGGTGCTATGTAAATAAAGTTTTATTTAGTTGCTATAGGTGGATTTTTTTGGGGGTGGGGGTTACGGGGGGGAAGGGGTGTAATGAGTTAGTTGGAATTAACGTTGAGGTGAAACCAGAAAATACCTGTTATTTCCACTTTCACAAGAATTAATTTGCTACTTCTACCTGTATGTTTTGAAGAAATGTCTGACAATCTACTTAGTCTTTAAAACTTTTTTTTGTTCCCCCAGTGCTCTTTGGAAGCTAAACCTTGATGAAACAGGATCTTTTTCAAAGAAAGAAGACAGCCATAAGCCAGGAACGTACCTTCAACTTGACTTTTCCTGCTTGCCCCGTGACCCGACATTTGCTTACGGCACAGAGAGAAAAGATGCTCAACTCGGAGTCATCACCGTGGCTACGGTACACTTCAAGTGACATGAAGTCAGAAGTGAAAATCACAGTGTAGACGGGGCTAAATCTTTGATGAAGGCAGCATTGCTTATTCATAGCAAGTCTCCATCCACACTTTTCTCTTTTCTTGATGATCTCCGAGTGACGAGAGGTCCCCGGTACGTCTCCTCGAGGAAGAAGTCAAAGTTAGAAAATATAAAGCTTTATCCAAATGTAAGACATGTTACAGGTTACTGAGGTGAAGCTTCGTGATGTGGCAGCAGCTCAGGATGGAGGAGTTTGTCCTGTAACCAGCAGGTTGCTCAGTCCGTCAGAGTCGTCGCGTCTTTGGGCAAGACACGCTTCTGTCACAGGGCAGCTGTGGCTACCATGTAGCTTACCATCATCAGTGTGGGTGAAAGTACCGCAAGCCGCTTTGGAGTCCTCTGGACTGGATAAAGTGCTACGCAATTACAGGGCACTTAACATTTACATGCGACTTATCAAGGAATATCTTTTTGCTTTTCTACCAAGTTATTTGCAACAATTATAAAGAGAGCTCAACGTAATCTGTTAGCTAACAAAGCAATATTTTTTGGATCAGGATCATTCAAGCACTGACAGATCTTGGTAATAACACTCTTTGGTGTGTAGGTTATTACTGAGTGAAGAAACCCTACTAATATCAGTGTTTTTCTAAAAATCAAGTAATAGAAAATGCAGTAGGAGAAAGAAACCCTTGATTATGGCAAATATGGGTCATTTCTCCAAATAATTATTTTGTATTTTTGCAGGTTTTGGTAATTGTGTGCCCAACTTCAGCAGATACCAGGAAGGATGAAGTTGCTCAGTTTGACCTGTTTGGCCTCTATTTTTCATGGAACCTGTAAGTGTTTGATAGTTTGAACATAATTTTCCTTAAGCTATAGAAGAATGTCATTTGATTTAGTAAAACGGTGTAATTAGGCTAAACCTCACATTTGTCAATGCACACAGATGAATTATAACCCAGTTAAGCATGCTAGTGGTGGCATTTACAGCTAATATCAAGCCAATCAAAAAGATAAAAAAAATAAATAAATAATAATAATACAGTCTAGATCTCTGATGGGGCTGCACAGTGGCGCAGTTGGTAGAGCTGTTGCCTTGCAGCAAAAAGGTTCTGGGTTCGATTCTTTCTGCACGGAGTTTGCATGTTCTCCCTACCCATGCGTGGGTTCTCTTCCTCCCACAGTCCAAAAACATGACTGTCGGGTTAATTGGCCTCTCCAAATTGTCCCTAGGTGTGAGTGTGTGCATGGTTGTGTGTCCTGTCTGTCTCTGTGCTGCCCTGCGAAAGACTGGTGACCTGTCCAGAGTGACCCCACCTCTCGCCCGGAACGTGGCTGGAGATAGGCACCAGCACCTCCCGACCCCTCTGAGGGTCGAGGGTGTAATGAAAATGGATGGATCTCTGATGTAACACTGAATTAGCCTTTTAATTTAGCATTGGACACATTGGACTCTAGAACCAGATTTCAACTCTAGCAGCATTATCAGGCCACGTGGTATACTTGTGTCTTTCTTTTTCTTTTACAAAGTTTACAACTTTTGCCAGTTGACGGCACATGAAAAGAAACAATGGAAAACTTGTTTGGAGCACATTTCAACTTTTAAAAGGTTCAAACTTTCAAACACCTTTTGCTAACTCATGAAGACTCAAGCTATCCTGTGAAACAAAAGGAAAGTTGAAACAAAAGGAAAGTTTGAATGTTTCCCCTGCAGGAATGTTGTGAATACTTTTTCTGGAGTTGAAAACATTATTATTGGGGAGGTAAGAAGTTTTTTTTTTTTTTCTTTTTTTTTGAAAGGATCCTACAGTAAAAATGAAGACTCCCGGTGGAAGGATGTTAAAGATTTCTCACTGGTTTAATATCCCCAGCATTTTATTTCAGTCGTATCCCAGTTTATCCTCTTCTGCAGGTCGCCCGTTAACTTTGTATTCCAGCCGCACATTTTTTTTTTCTTTTTTTATTTGCAAACACAATATCTACAACCAGCCACCCATGTTGAGCATCCCGTTTTTTTTTTTGTTTTTTTTTTACACAGTTTGCATTCCAATACGTTGATAAAATCCAGCAACCTTATTTAAAGAGCCGCTCGGTGTCAGAGGATGGAATCTACATAAAAGGTCCAGATTTCAGACTGGAACAAAATCAATAAATATCTAAGTGAAATTAACGGTACCTGGAAATGAAGTTCCAGAGAAAGGATATTCAAGAACCCAAACACACCTAACGTTCATTTTTGTATATCGCAGATTGTCAGACAGTCAAAGCTGAAGTTTTTTTCTTCTGTAAACACATGTGGTTGCGATATCTTACCCCAAACAATGTTATCTAGGGCCCGGGGTTCCTCCATTTGCGATTCCTGTGAGATCTTGGGTTATTTTCAGCTTGGAGGGCTTCCGCTCGGCTCCATCTTTCAGTTTTTTTCTTGTCAGAAACTTGTCCGTTTCGCGCTCTGTGTCTACGCTACCTATGCTAGCCTGAGGCTGCCAATCAGAAAGATGAGCCAGATAGCATTTCCATAAACTATTTTAGCTCTTATTTTATTATTTTTATTATATTATTATCATATTGTATATTATTATTTATTATATTAATTATTTCATTGTAGTAATTGAAAAACAAAGCCGATTCGACGATGAAGAAAAAATGTAATAGTTAATGTTTTTATGTTTGAAAGATGCTTCGTTGTTACAGACAGAATAAATGATCAGCTTCACAAGCCTGGATGCTGACAATAATCTCTCAGCATTGTGGAGAAACTTAAACGACCCTCATAATGTAATTGTAAAAAAAAAAAAAAAAAAAAGGAAAAAAAGTCCATATCCAACCTCAATAGTACGGTGTAAAAAAAAAGTTTTCTACGAGACGCAGCGTCACCGGATCACTCGGGTCAGCTGAATGATTTGCTCCCTTCAGGTTTCCTCTCGTCTTGGTAAAAGTTTCAACGCTGTACGACTAATGAGATGAAATTTAGATCAAGAGCTGCTACAGTTAGCTCACCTTAAGCTCAGGTCTGTTCAGCAAATTAGACTTCTGCTTCAGATCACTTATAACTCTGAATTTTAAACAGGTTCATCTGACTTACGGTGAGTTATTTACATTTACTGAGTCTAATCATGTTAAGTCACATTTCACTAGCCTGACATGTTCGAGTTCATTCAACCGACTGGAATGACACCAGTACAGGGATGCAAAGTGTGGAAAAAACAAAGGTAACAAGGAATTTTCCTGCAGCACAGAAACAACTGTAGCATAAGCGCAACAAAAAAAACCCAGATTTTATGAGTAAAAATGGGAATGACCGAAATTAAGCTGGCTTTAGTACGTTATGTGGCTATGGAAAAATTAAACACAGGCTTAATCATCAGCTACCCTTAGAGAAAAATCGCACAAATTTCACATAGGTTCCCACTGACCACATGGGATTTTGCTCATGCTCTATTCAACGTGAGATCAGATGTGAAATATGTGTTCACATGTATTTTTCCTTAAAAAGGGATCTTTTTTTTTTTTTTTACTGACAGGTAACACGAAGGAGCAAGAACTGGAGATTTACTAAAGTTTACTCACTGTAGTAAGTTATTTTGTGTGTACTGAGGTTTTTTTGTTTGATTAGCCACATAAACTCAGGAATACATGAATTTGACACATTCCCGTTCGAAAGATCTCGAGGTTTGTTTATTTTTTTTCGTCAGAAAATAGGCAGCTTGGTTCTGTTGTTCCAAACGACACATCGTCCTTTTGTAGAATTACTGCCTTCCTGTTTTTGAGAGGCGTCCCTCCGTTTTGTACATAAAGTTTCTAAAATACGTTTTCTCCTGAGGCTTAGGTTCAACAAATCTGTCCTCGGATTTGTTGAGACAAACGACATATAATAACTTCCACCTTCAACAATCTCAAAGCTCCACTAGTTTTTATTTTTTTTGTGTTTTTTTTTTTGTTCCAAAGAACTTCATATTTCTTAGTCTTTGTGAGGTACGACAATTGTTATTGTGGAAGATTATTTATACCTCCAAAGTCCCTCCACCATATGGTCTTCGGGGAGGCTGCGTTGTCGGGAGTAAACCGGTGCGTTCTTTCTGTTCGACATCATTATCTTCCTGTTCCATTAACTCCAATTACGGTCGGCAGATAAAAAAAACATTTGCATCTCCAATTAGCGAAGAAATGCACGATGGGCGAAAAGTGATAAGCATAACTCAGAAACGCAATAATTATGGGGTTCACTAAAGGGGGGGTGCAGTCCGACGCAACACAGAGCAGTATTGTCACATTAAGTGCATCTTCTGCCTTAAGTCCTTTTACAAGCCAATTTTGCTTTCCCCCTCTCTCCAATGTTTGTTACTGAGTCATTAAAGTTGCAAGTGAATCATGTAGAAAGCAGATACAGTATTTATTCTCATGCGTATGGGTTGCATTTCTGTCTAAAAATTTGATTTGATTTCCGACTTTAACTTTTAACACTTCACTACATGTAGAATAAATAAAAAGAAAACGTCATTCTGCAGAGTTTTGCTGAGCAGAGTGACGATAAATAATACAAAATACAACAACTGGGATGAAGCCCCTCAAATACAGGCTGTGTCGGCACATTTCCCCCTGAAAAGCCCGGGGACGTCTGTAGCTGCGGCGTCGCCACGTCGAGCATTTCCGAGGCGACAAATACGAAGTGCAGTTAAGATTAGCACAGTGTTTTTATGCAGTGTTGGTAACAGCCGAGTCTTTTCAACATGTTGGAACAATTCATAATGAACCGGCAGCACACACGTTCAAAAGTGAAGAGCGTGCGAGGAATTAAAAACTCACCGGCGCTGCGCGGTGAAGTCGGGGGGAACAGATTTCACAGAAACAAGAATAGAGCTGACTTGTCACTTCCACTGTTATTAATCAAAGCCCGCAAAGATCTGAGGAAACTTTTGGCTCCCACGCTGAGATGTTTCCTTTTTTCATTCAATTCTTATAATTTTCTGATTACTGTGAATAAAGGGCACCTATGTCAGAAAAATGGTTTTGAATGCTTCGCTATTTAGAGATGAAAGCATTTATTTTCAAGTATTAAACGGGTGTGAAACGTTTGCCATTCTAAAAGTGGCCTGATTATCCACTTCTCTTTCTTTTTTATGCGCCGCTTGTTTTGAGTTATGCAAAGCTATTGACTACCGAGAATTAGATCACAAAATTACATCGCAAACAATCCTCTCTTTCATTATGCGATGGCCGTAAGTCGAATTTGGCTACATAAAGTTTTTACATTCATATACATTTGTATTTCCGGATAACATATCTCTCTCCATCGGCAGTCACGGTGGCTCAATTATCTTTGGTAAACTCTTTGCAAAATCCTTTGCTTCTAATCTGTTATTCAGGTGTTATAATTCATGTCAGATTTACTAAACACTGACACAGTGTGTGTCCCGCGTGCTTCGCAGCATCAAATAGCCTGTTTATGGACGCAGGTTGGCATGCGAGTCCTGCTGGGACGACGCTACACGCACCGAATCGCACATCTGAGCCGGTTGGAAAGTTAGCAAATGACGGTGAGAGTCTGCAAATGGCAAGTTATGATTCCAAAATGAATGTTTTATCTCACTGTACCTTTAAAATACTACATTGAAAAAGAAAAAAAAAAACAGAAAAACGGTAAAATACCATCAGCTGTGGTTGCCAGAAATTTACCGTATTTAATCGATAAAATCTAATCGGTAAAATACATATTTGTATGGTAAAAATTGGTGATTTGCCAGAATTTTACTGTATTTATTTAATAAAATTGCCAGAATTTCACCGGATTTCACCATAAATTAGAAACGCTTTTGTTTTGCAGTGTAGATCAAATCAAACTGGAGACCAGAAAGCAAATTGAGACTGTTATAACTATGGAAGATACCGACTGAAAGTTTGTGCCACTTGGTGAATTCTCCATTTTAGAATTACAAAGTGTTAAAAAAATAAATAAATAAAAATAATAATAATATCGGCAGAAGTTTCATTTTGCGTGTTAAAATGTTCATATTTACAAGAACAACAACATGCGCCTCTCCTCTTAACAACTTTACAGCTACCATAAAAAACACACCAGTCACATTTCTGTGGAACAGATTAAAGTTATGTTAATTTCTTGTTCTCATATCGTGGCTGAGATTGCAAAAAAAAAAAAGAGCTTCAAACAGAAAAACTCCACAGTGTGACAGCTCATCAACAAAGTGGGGAGTCCCTAAACCGAGTTTCGCCACTCGCGGTTCAGCTGGTGCCGTGGTAATCAGTTTTGTATTCTTGTGAGTGATATATGATGTATGGGAATCTGCTTTCCAAATGAGTTTACACTGGAGTCAGAGCCTCATATTGCCGGGCAAAGATAATCATTTCTTGTTCCGTCTTTTAAGCTGTAAGACGGAGGGGAAAAAAAAAAAAAAAAAAAAAAAGGTGCAGCAGAGGTGGGAGAGATCCAGACGGATATTGCGCTGACTTTTGAGCAATGGAAGGCAAACAAAAGGGTAACGGGGGAGGAAGGCAAACTCAATCTTCCAGTTCTGAAGGGTTTTTTTTTTTTTTTTTCCCTTTTATATCTGTCACGGCTCTTATGTGCAGAGCGCTAATGGCGGCAGGCGGGTAAACAGGCCTGTAGAACCGACTCTACGGCGACATATTTCTTTTACTCATTTGGGATCGTGGCGCATGCGAGTCACGTAGCAACCGCGCAGAATGAGGTACACACTCCAACGTGTTTGGTTTTATGCGTTAAAATTCTAAACCTTTGAGACAGAATTAAGCAGTTTATGGAAGTTTAAGGAAATCTATGGAATACAAATGAGTTTTTCTTGTGTGTAAATGCTAATCTGTAGAGCAACAGCTACTATGCGCTGTTGGTAGTGCCTCCTGTTTGTATTGTGGTCTACAACTACGGGAGTTTGTGCTAACAACACGCAAATGTAAGTCCCTAGACGTTATTTGTGTTTTAGTCCTTATTCAGTCCCATCTGAGTCACATGTTGTTGTATTTAATTGTTATTCCTGAACATGGCCACGGCCCAAAGGCCTAAATCAGCATTTGAACAATCTCCACCTGATATCCGATGACCTCAACGAAGAAAAAAAAGAAGCAAAATGCTCGTCAATCGGATTTTAAAGCTAATACAGGCTTCGCAAGTCAGTCACTGCTCTCCCTATGCACTGCTATGGGCAGGCCCCTACAAATGAGGGTAATGAGAATAATAAAGGTTACAGATCTCAAAGACGGCGATCAACACAAGCATAGTGAACACATTAAAAGCAGAATCTATCTATACCACTTTTTTAAAAGCTTAGTAAACACTGATGCCAGTAATCCTTCCTTACCTACAACACACAGTGAAAACACGTGGAAGCAGTCAAACCTAATATCGCTTTCATACCATGTAAGATAACAGTTGACACCAGTTGCTAACGTTAGCCAACCGCCACACCGTTTCATCGCCATCGACACCCAGCTAAAGGAAAACACATGGGATGTAACAAAATATTTTACTTATGCTCAGATTTTCTGTGGCTCAGCAGCCGAACGTAGCAATAGTCCATGATTAAAGGAAAGGAGAAGAAGTGTTTTAAAGTCAGTGTCTGGTTAAGTCTGTAACCAGGCAACAGGAGCCTTGGACAGCGACGTGACTTGAAGATATGCTCCACTTCAGGGATGAACAAAAGCTGCATGAAAACAAACAGCACGGCTTCACGAGTTTGGTCTGTGGTTTGCGGCAAAATGCCAAAAAACAAGACAATTTGATAAAATCTTATTGACACGAGGAAACAGCTGGCGAAGCAAACGCGATCTTTGTAAACCACTGGAGTAGAAAACCAGACAGGGTTTGTTCTAAAAAGTTGGGGAAATCATGACATCGCCGTTTGTAACCTTCTGCGCAATTCTGTCAATATCCCGGGGTTCCTGCTTCGTTGATGCCGCCGTGCTGCACTTTGTAGCCAATTCCCGCTGCGACTTCTCCGGGCGCGGACTATTAAATATTGCACAGTGACACGGTGCTTATATTCACCACAGAGCTGTTGCAATTGTACTGAACTTATGAATGAGTGTTTGCCTGGCAGAGTTCAGGCAGGAAGAGCTTAAAGTTTGAAAAGACTTTATTCTTACTTCTTCCATTTTATCTTTTCATTGTGTGTTCCAACACAAAGAAACAAGTTTTAAACCGATTACTCTCCATCTGTTCTTCCAATAGCCAGAGCTGGTATCCTTTTGTTGGTACGGTGTCATTTAAGGATCAAAATGAATAACAAAATAGTTCAAAATTGGGTTGTTTTCTTTTTGTTCCATTTATTTTGCGTACCTGCGAGGACTGGAGTGTGTCACTGGTGTACGGCGACTACACTCAGGACAGAACAGTCCATCACAGCTGCAGCACAGAAACAAAACAAGGTCAATTTAGAGTCACCGGCATGCTTTCCTTGAAAGCTTTTGGAATGTGTGAGCAAAGTGGAGAACCTGGAGAAAACCCAAGAAGGAGGAAAAAAAAACAAAAACAACAACCAGCGTTGGAACTGAGGTGATGCCGTTACCAAAACAACACAGCACCGCTGCCTAAGAAAAGGCTCTGATACTTTAATTTTCTATATGTTTAAACTAAGACAGGAAAAAAAATGTGTATTGATATAATGTTAAAGAATTATCCTGAAAGATGCTGAACAAATCAGATGAAAGAACTTTAAAGAAATAGTCGATGTGGCTTCTGGAAAGCTTTTTTTTTTTTTTGTCATACTTGTGGAAGATGAGAAAACTCAACATCAGGACAGGTTTTGTAGTTTAAATTCAAGCCCAAAGTAGAAATAAATAAAAAAATATCTTTTGATACATCTCTACAATAACAACATGTAATACTTTATAAACAGGATATCACATTATCTGAGCCGTTCAGCTAGGAGACATAAAACAGACGTCACCTCTATGACATTTTTCACATTTACTGTCAACAAACAAGTCACGTTTGATTCCTGTTAAATACGCCATGACTGCTTAGTGATTTGTAAAGTGCTTACAGCTAATTATCCGACTTTTCAATTAACACCTGATTAGTAATTCAGTCTTATTTTGAAATGACACTAGCATCATTTTTTTTCTCTTTTAATTGCTTTTTATTGGAAACTACATTTTTATGACTTAAATAGTTACTGGATGTTAACTTAATTGTGTTCAGCGTTATATATTTGAATTGTGACAAAAGAAATATGACAAGCTTTCCACAGTAGAAATAAGTAAAGATGATTAGATTTTTCATTTTTCCATTTTGTTTTTGTTCTTATTGCGTTATAAATGTTTTATTGTGTGAAACAGCGTTTTTTTTTTTATTCTGAACACAGTAACACTTCTAACACAACAGGGTACAAATACAGAAATCCTGGTGATTTGATGCACCTGCACTAAAGGATAACAGAACAAGTTTGAGACTTACCTCTGTATTAAGTTTTAGAGATGGGTGACAAAAATGGAGGTCGGCAAGATGGTGAAAAGTGGTTCAATAAAAAATTGCAAAAAAAAAAAAAAAAAGCACTTAAAGAAAAAAATGGGCCACAAATCCGACACACAAGCAGATCGCCACGTTTATCGTCTCATATGGCGATTTTATTTTTTTTACTTTTTCGTCGATGTCAAGTGCTGCAGCAAAAATCATTTCTGATCAGCCAGGTTTCTGATTTCATCTTAAGTTATTGAAAAGCACAACCACAACCGAAGAAGCTGGTTTATGTCACTGAATTTAGACAAAAAAAAAAATCTTCCGAGAGAACAAAAAAAAAGACAAAAAAAAAAAAAGGAATTGTAGAAACGTTGAAATTTCGCGCCTGAGTCGTGCGAGGCCATTCTTGCGCTTTGGCTCTACAGTGATTTACGGATTTCTACGAACCTTTTTGATTGTTTCAACAACATCTTCCATGTTCAGTTTATGATTGAGCAGAAAAAAATAACAAAAAATGTTATTTTTAAATGTAATTTTTAAAGATGGCATGGTTTTTGTGGCACCCAAAGTGTTTTCAACTTGATGATTTTTGTCCTCGTGGCAGAAAGTTTGGACACCCTTACTTCAACCGATTGTAAATAGTGTGGCTACTAATTAGAAATGGGTTAATAAAACATATTAGTGCCACAGCATTAGTGTCATTCTTTCCTGGAAAGTGACGCCGTGTCCTTCACTGATGGAACGGGGCGTGGATAAGGTGAGTTATCTGATTCCCTCTCCTTTAGACAAGTTAATCCCTCTGGAAACACGTGGATGAGCCGATCGTCAGGGCAGAAACATTTTAATTTGGAGATGGCGCAGTGGCAACAGTGTTTTATGTTTTCAAAGCTTTACAGGAAAATCTTCCTCTAAGCTTCCGCCACGTACAAAGCCATTCCCTTGACTTTGAATTACAGTAAAAGCTTTCTTCCTGTGCCACACCGAAGACGATTAAATTCTGTCATGCTGGGCCAACATGTCACCCACTCACATTATTTCAAAAAAAGAAAAAAAAAAAGAGAGAACCTGGTGAAACCTGGTGCGTCTGTCAAGACTTGATTTAAATTTTTCTTTGTGACTGAGGATTTGGAATCAAAGAGCTGAAGCAGCGTATTTGAAAGAATATGATTAATAAATGTAGTTCTTGATCGGTTCACAATGCAGGTATGGAGCAGATGATTCTCCTTTGGCAACAGCTGAATTTAACAACTGGATCAGTCCCGTTTGTAAACCATTGGCACCATTAGGCCCACGTCTTTCATCGAGATTTCCTCACAGTCCAGTTGGTGGCATGCGGTGAAAAAAATCCAGAGACAATATGTCTGCTCAAGGTTGGATTTTCCGCATCTTCTGGAAATAAACATCATTAATTACCTTTGCTGCTTCTGTGCAGAACTTAACCCAAGTGACCAGAGTGAAAGTTAAGCCTCACACTGGATGATTCAGCTGCACACATGGCTAAGCAGCTATTGATGTTAGACAAGGAGACACAGCTGGAGAGGCGGAGAGAGCTGGAGCTGCCTCCTTTCTGTTCAGAAGTCATTAGAACTGATTAAAGTGACTTTGCAACATCGCGTCGTCTGGTCGCATCAGCAGAGCGGTTAAGAACAGGGAAGCAGGTTCTCAGACTTCCCCCCCCCCTCCCATCATCACATCCTATATTTTGCATGTAAAAATAGACACACACTTCACACATACCGAAAGATCTTATCTATAACAATTTTACCTTCTGCAACGAGACAACCGGTTGAATAACTGCAGAGTCACCTTTCTGGTATGACGTAAACGATGCTAAGATAAAGAATCAAAATGTCTCAAGCTACACACGCACCCACACACACACACACACGCCTAAACACAACTTAAAGAGGACTATTTCACCTAACAGTCAAGTTTTTGCACTGTGGCAGGAAGATGGAGAAGCCAGAAAAAACCTGCGGAAAGATCCCAGGCCGGGATTCAATATTGGTTTTTTCCTAATAAATAAAATTATCAGATGAGAACTGCATCTTGTATTTACTGAGGTAATTTATTAAGCGAACGGAGACATTTAAGTGCGACAACAAAAGCAAAAACAGAAGAAATCTTAAGACGAGAAAAAAAATAAATAAATCAGCTACTTCGTTTGTGACCAAAGTTATAAGGATTGGACCATTTACATGTGCATACCACATACACGCACCCCCACACCCCCCCACACAACCCCACACACACAACATGGCTAGTGAAAGCACCTCATGTGCATTATTTTAAAACAGTGTGAAACAATATTCATAGCACTCCCATTAGATTATTTCAGCTGCAAATTCCCAGAACGGTTCCACTGTTGAGCAGCTTCAACCTCTTTTATCCAGCAAGCCATCCAGTGACATTTCCCTGTGTTACTAATGAGACAGGCTTGGCAAAGCAGGCCTGCTGAGGGCAGCAACCTGGCAGAGTCTGGCCCCAAGGGCCTATCACTGAGCCTTGAATTCCCTTTTACCCCATGAAATATTCTGCTGTTGTTTTATTACATAAATCTAAACGTGTGCTCTGCTCTTTGCATGCTAAGCTTGGCGTCGTCAACATGAAATGCAACAACAAATGTATGGAGTATTTTAAAAAAAAGAGGTTTTTTTTTTAACCCCCCCCCCCTCCAAATTTACATTAAAATCACACCCTATAGTGTTTGTTGTTCAATTATATATATAAAAAAAAACAGTTGGGCAACTCTAAACAAGTGTAATGTAAAAAAATAAAACACTTTTTTGGCTTTTACACACCATATTTCAAAGGACGTTTACCAAAATCGTTAACCTTTATCTTATTAACAACTGGTTTTAATGACTTAAGTTTGTAACATTACAATTTTCAAATACATAAAAATAGAATTGATGCATATTTTCTGACATATTTCGGGACTGTGCTTTCGGAGGGTTAGACCTCCCTCTTTTTGGTAGCTGTTTTGGGGAATATCAAGGAAAATGGGGGAAAAACCACAAAAGTCATTCTAATGACCTCCAGAGACCACAACATCAGGCTCCTTTAGCAGCTCTACCCAGATTAAAGAGTTTTTCACCTTGATCATATGGGTGAGCCCAGGCAGTCTTCAGGCAGTGGTCATTTGTGTCATTTCTATTTGTTTGCATTTTGTAAGAAACTCTGTGTGGGATGTGGGTTGCATTTAGATCAATCATAAAGGTATTCCCTTAAGCAGGGATTGCAAAGTGCTCTCCAGAAATGAAGTTGTAATATATGAAAGTTGATGTCAAGCTAAAGCTTGTTGTCTGGTCTGTTTTTCAAATTTTTGGTTGTAGAGTGAAATCCTGAAGCATTGGATGAGAGGAGTGCCCCAAATCTGACGGCCAACTCCTAGCTTGTTTGTGACTTTTCCCATTCTGTTTTGTTTGTTTTGCCAAGTCTCCCACTTACATTATTGTGTCCAGACGTGAATTTAATAAGAATCTTCTTTGTTCACATGTAACTTGGTCTGGACTTCATATGTTGTTTGTCCTGTAAAATGTTTAGGGCATGTGGACCATAAGATATTGGGGGCTCGTCCGGAATAATATCGATTTTGCTGACGCTTTGTGTAGATTCACTGACCTTTAAATTTAATACTTGAAGTGACTCCAAATGACGGCAATGTGAACTATTGTGTGAGTAATTAAATGAAAAATAGTTTGAACACTTGGTGACAGTCAGATTATTGGATGTCCATCCCCAGATAAGTCAGGCGAGAAAGAAATGTGATGTCAGGAATTCTGTCCTAATGCAGTGACAATTAATCCCAGTACACAGGCATTAAACTACATAGTGACTGTAAACTTCAACTCCTATCACATCTATAGGACTTGATGTATGTTTTATTCTAGCATACGTGGCAAAACAAGAAACTGTTATAGTAGCTTAGGGGAATATTTCATGCACTTTGAAGCCTACAGCTGTAATTGGACTAAATGCTAAAATATATTATATTCGTTGCTATCTTTATTATGCTGTTTAATGTCTTTTTTGCAAATTAGGTTTTCTTTTGCTGTGCTTGCTTTCTTAATGTAATTGGTATTACTCTGATGAATGCTACATTAGAAATAGTGTAAAGGCAGACAGACTCACCTTCAAATGAGCGACTTAGGAAGCCTCTGGTGAATGAGTAAATAAATATAGACTTTTGAATCTGCAAGTACTCAATTTAAGTTCCAATCATATCTGTTACTCTCGGAAACGTTATTTCAACCTCAAAAGCAAAGGTGGCATTATTTCTCCGATGCAGGTTAACTTCAGACTCGGTGCTGGGTCTGGGACATTTTTTAATGGAAAAGCATTTCCACACCTGCTGGCTTTGACACGGCCCACTCAGGGTATCGCATTTTCCCCGGACACAGGTCAGCCACAGGGAGCCTTTCAGTGGTTCCTGGTCTCTCTTTCACCTACACAGCCGCAGAACTATCTGTGCGGCCAAAATGTTTTTAACCCGCAATATTCTCATGGGCCAGCACGAGTTGTAGGAGCTGATGTGACTGATAAAAAGACAGGTGGGTAGATTTTGACCTCTACCATGCAGTCAGACTATTCTGCCGTCTCAGAGGGGGGCATGTTCACAGGAAGAGAGAGAGAACAACCCACAGCACTAAAGCAGCAGGATACCTTGGAGTTGAAGCTGTAGATATAAAAGGCCACGATTGATTTTTATTCCCCCTCCTCTTTCTATAATTTTTTACTTCTTTATTTCACTGCTTTGTTTTTGATTAGTTTAAAGTGCAGTCGCCTCCTCTTTTCCTTGCCACCTTTAATATATCAAAAGCAAAAAACATTGAAGTTTTGATCTGCATGGTCATTATTGGAAAGCATCATGAAGTGATGGGTGTTTTGATTAAAAACAAGGTGCTGTCAACTCAATTATTTCTGTCTTAAAAGAGGCATTCCTGCGTCGCTGGATTTTTGCTTTGATCGTTTTTTTCCTTTTTTCTTTTTTTTTTTCCCTGCATGCCTACATGTTTCCATTGCATACAATTACTTCAGTTATGAAATACTGAGATTTTTGAGTCCTAATTCTAACTGATCACTCTTTATAAGCCTAGAACAGGGGTGTCCAAGTCCAATCCTCGAGAGCTACTATCCTGCAAATTTAGATACATCCCTTGTCCAAGGAATGTATCTCAGTTCATCCCCTGGATGAATTTAAATCGTTTGAATTAAAAACGAATTGTGAAAACGTGAAAATCCTCCAAGTTCAAGGTACAGTGTGTACTGATACACAACGGCTGTCTCAAGGGGAAATTTGGCATCAATAACGTCCATTTGAAGATTTCATTTTGTACCGCAGATGTCATTGCATAGAAAATCTGCTTGTATTCACTGCTGGTAGAAGAAAAAAGAAATTGAATCAAAATAGAGACGGCATATTGCTAATATGAAACCCGTACTGCACGGTTTTTAACATTTAGTCATTTTTTTTAAAGTGTTAACTGTGGAGATATGTGTAAAAACTAACTCGCTTATAGACTTGCCAGCGCGCAAGATTACAAAATGTTGAAGAGTCTTTGCGCTAGATTTTTGGCTTAGCCAACTTAGCTTTGCTTTTTAGATTAGCCACTCACCAGATGTTACCTTCATTCTTAATTGCAATGTCTAAAAACCTGAATCTCATAATAAAAACACTTGCATGTGTATAATCCCATATTGAGAAGAAAAGACTTGTTAGTCATTAAGTTTTAGCTGGAGAAGTGCAGCTGTGGTGATTATGACCAGTTGCAAACAGATTACATGCTTAAACAGTAGCTAAGAAGTTATTAGAAAATACTCTTCGTAATACTCAACAAATAAGTTTGTAATTGTTTTATTATTTTTTTTTTTAATCACAGTCCAAACTTTAAAACCTGTGAAGCCAGAAACGATTGCCGTGTTTCCATGAGCTACAATTTAATCAAGCACAGTTTCTTTTTGTTTACATTTATTGCTTTGTAAACTTTAGCATATCATCGTTACATAAACACGCAGCACGTCGCCTCCACATCTTCAGCCAAACGGTTATGAATCGATGAATTTGGGAGTCATGTATATACATATAAAAAAAAATGGTTGGGTTTCGATCGCGGCGACCCTCGGGGCAAGTCATTTTCCACAATGAGGTCCGTGTTTCACTTGCATGATAAATACCTCATAAGCGCGCCATGCGAACTCTTCTCTGTTCTCTCCAGGCAGATAATGAGAAGAAGACCTTTCCGGCGCATAAAAGCTCCAGTCAGTAACGTCATAATTGCTTTTCTTACGGCAAATTTGCTTTTACTTTCTCCCGGTTAATGAAATTAAACCGGAACATTCTTCCCACAGTCGGCAGCGAGGCGGACCTAAATGTCACTGGCTCCTGGATTTCTTCATTCAATTTGAGCAAACACCCAGGAGAGAGAGAGAGACAGAGAGGGTATATGGCATGAATTGATTGACAGAGTTCCATTACAAGAGCTTATCAGACTCCTGTTTGCAATTATGCAGGTTCACTATGGTGGCGGGATTTGATTTGTGCTGGGATTATGGTCACAGAGATCTGTGCTAAAAGAGGTACTGCTCCGTACTGTGACGCTGCCATAATGCTCACTTCTGTGTTTCTCCTCCCAACACCGAGGCACCAAATCACTCCTATGCTTGAATGTGTCTTCCCCCGCGTCCTCCCAACACACTTTTCTATTTTGAAATGAATATACACAATTCGTACCTGCCCGGTTGACCCATCTCTCACACACACACTTGATATTTTGTATACACTTTGACAGTAATTTCCAAGATTTTGCTCATAGCCTGCAGTAAGAAAACAAATTCACGACACGTTGTCTCCGAGCACTTTACAAAAATAAACTATAAATCATACAAAGATTTCAAACCAAGAGCAACAAATCTGGTTTGTTGCCGTGACCAGACTCGATGAGAAACTCAAAACCTACTTTCTTTCTTCCTTCAAAATAATAGTCTTAAACGCTTCACCATCGATGTTAAAAGATTCAACTGCACTTCCAGTGCCTTTAAAAATAGGCAATACTTATTACTAAACTTTATTTATGCTAGCACACTAGACAACTCGGCTGTTTAGAGTTTTAATATCTCATGGCACAAGATGGCGCTGCACCCCGCAGCCCTATAAAATTCCCCTTGAAAAGGAAGAGGTTCCTTAAACGTACAGCTAAATGGAGGCTACAACAAGCTTAACTTACGCAAACACAAAGACTCCAAGACAATGAAACCCATCGGACAAAAAAATGACATAAAACAACTCTGAAGATTAAAATGCAGAAAAAGAAGATGGAAAGGGAAAAAAAAAACTAACAAACTTCTCGCCATCTGTCTGCTGGAGCAGCACAATAGTAGCAACCAGCAGGCTTGTCTTTTTTAAAAAGTTCTGACTGAATCAAGCTGACAGCTCATTACTGACTGCCACAGGAGCTTTAATTATCTGTTTAAGCTCAATATGAAAGACAGCTTTTCGAGATTAATGCTACTGTATCCAGCAACGTCTCACACAAACCGTCTCAGAGATACATTAGTCAGAAACAGGTTGTTCTGGTGAACTAGAAAGACAGAGGTCTTGTGGGGGTTTAATTGTTGATGGTCAGTCAGGCTTCCAGAAGAGATTAATAATAATAATATTCACATTTTTATTTTAAATTTTTTCATTTTTCCTGCAGCCTGTAAATTTTTTTAGGAACACGTCTTGTGGTCGGCACAGAAGACTGAGGCCAGTGACATTACCCGCTCTTGAAAGACAGATGAGGCTCAGAGAACTTAGGCAACACAATAAATGCAACAATAAATTCACAAGTGCGACAATAAAACAACTAAGAAAAAAACTGTTTTGTAGAAAAGTTCCTATGTGTCCCAATGTAGGAGTTGAATATTGATCTTCATAGTGTGGCTGGGTCATTTAGTCTTTGATGCTTCCTGCGACTTTCTTTAAAATGTTATTGATGGATGGGCTGCAGCTCATCACCTTAGCTTAGTCTGTCAGTTTTACTCTTTCAGCAGAAATGTTTCATGTTTTAAGTATAGATGTTTTGTGCTTTAGGAGTATGTAACCCTGAACACAATCAATTCCACAGCCTTCATCCCATTAAATACATGCTATTCAGAACTGCACAGACTTACAGAATAGCATGCAGAGAGCTTATTGTTGCACAAAATCCGTTTAATTGTTTTTACATTTAGATCTGCGTAATACAAATTTCTCATCGCACCCTACATGGCAACATAAAAAAAACTCTGTGAGAGTAGCTTTATTGAATGCTGGACTCTAATGTTAAAAATTGCATTTTATGATTAGTTATATTTAATATAAGTTTGTCATTGAATTTTATTTTCATGACTTATTTGCCCTGGTGGATTTACTTCACTTAATCAGCTATCAGCGACGCAAATTTTTCGTTTGGCGCTTTTGCCAGCTTTGAAAATGTTTATCGCATTTGTTTCACCCAAGTTAATTTTTACAACTCTAAAGTATTACTTTACTTAGATGTTTTGTGAAGTTGAATATAGTTCGACAAATGTGTTTGAAGTTTTTTGTTACGGATTGTTAAGAATTCTTCTAGAAATTAGACGTGTATTATCATGCTCTTATTTTGAAGTGAAGACTGTTTACAGAGCAGTTCGGTTTCCTCTCCTCACATTGTCCTAATTTTTGCCCCCAATATCTTAATTTTAAACAAGAAACATACAAGAACAATTCAAGGCTTGTAATCTTTCAAGAGCACATATAATTTGAATTGAATTTAGCACTTTAGCATTAGCTTCCATTAAACTCCACAGTGGTGTAGTGCGCTAGCTAAACTAATGTTTATGATTAGCGCTTTAGGATTGGCACAAATACTTATGTAGCAGTGCCCAACACTGCTACATAACTATCTGTATAGTAATGTTCTTAAAATAAAAGCAATCCTTTAGTTCAAACTGCTAGCTTGTTTACTACATGCTAGCAGTAGCATGTGGCAAACATGCTACTGCACATGCTACTACTGCTACTACTAGCAGAAGTAGTAAACTGCTGTTAGCAGTTTATTACTAGTAGCAGTGGTAAACCGCTACAGTTTACTACTAGTAGCGGTTTACTTCTGCTACTACTAGTAAACTGTGCCACAGTTTACTAGTAGTAAACTACAGTCCAAATGTATGCCATTTGGACTTAGGGCATACATAAGTCCAAACCTATGCTAGCAAACTGCTAGCATGTGGTAAACATGCTAGCAGTTTGTACTAGTTTCAGATTTGCCATTTTGTTGCCAATACTGCCACTTTGCACCACAGTAGAAGACATATTTTTCCACTATCTGAACCTTAGAGTGACCTAAATTGTTTTATTACAGCTTTCTCAACAAAATACTTGTCAAAATCACTCACTGTGTCCCAGCACAGCGAGCAGAAAACAGAAATGGCTAGCGGTAAAAACGCTTGGCACAAACAGAGCCAAAACACTTTGATATGCAAACAGCTGCACACAACAGCAAGCACTACTGGAGTTATTCTTTCATTTGGATAAAGAAAATAATTAAATAAATAAAAAAAAAATCACACAGTCACATAGCTTGCATTGAGCAAAGCAATCAGTGACGCACGAGACACACCGGTTGTGTATTAACAGAGTCACAACATGCCAGGAAAACACAAGAAAATAATGGCGACAATCTCACATTCCTTCACAGGACATATTCGCAGCACACATAGCAGCTCCAGGGGCCTCTAAACAGAGAAGAAAGGAGAAAATATAAAACGTAAATGTTTTGTCTTGCAACATAGCAATGCAGCGACCGCAGACAAACTGTATTTCCATAATGACTCTGTCTTGGTGTGCGTATGGAGCGTTAGCTTCTCCGTCGTCAGGCAGGCGCTGCGTGTGAGATGAGCTGCTGCTCCGGCAGCCTCTTTCGTGAACTCTCAGGGGCCCGTCTGTCCACTTGCTCTTTCCGCGCTGACATTAAACACAACAGCTCTGAGCCAGGCAGGTGGACAATTTCATTCAACATTCATGAAGTCTGTCCATCCACATTTCAAGACAACCAGGAGCAAAGTGTGTGAGGAGGAAGCTTCCGACGTGTAAATGAGGACACACAGAAAACAGACATTAAATGTCCTGATAGCTGGATTATTGGTGAAGCGACGGCCTCTAGCTTTTCACAAAACCTGATGACATGATGAAAATAAATAATAAAAAATTCTCAGGCTTGGGTAGTCGGATGAAACTAAAGTTGAACTTTAACTTATTTCGCAAGGGTTACTTTACTTTCATTGAGGTTTTTTTTGTTATAAATATAGGGATGAATCCAAATGTATGTGAGTTTATATATGAAATCCTAGAAGCAGAGATGGAGAGGCATTTAATCCTTGAGCCTCATAGTGAGTTCAAGAATATTAAAAGGAAAGTTATTGTTTTTGGAATGGTCCAGTTTTTGAACCATTAAATTAAAGCAAATTTAAGTTTCTGGAAGCATATCGGGACACAAAATAAGCAGGATCACCTGAACAAGGTGGTGGATAAGAGATGTTCTCTCAAGCTTATAGTACAGCTGAAACATGTTTGTTCAAATGTGGGTGTGACCTCTTTGGCAGCCATCTTGTGATCTAGCTAAAGAGGAAGCCCGCCTCGAATCCAGTTCTTTTATAGGAAATGAGCTGATAAGGGAAGGAGTTTGATTGGTTGACAGAGAACAAAGAAGTCAAAGTAATTAATAGAATAAACTGATTTATAAATTGTGTATCTATATATAACACGTTTGCTTGACATTTTATTATTGGTAAATAACTGTTAATGCTAACAAAAGTCTTGTGAAAGTGAACTTCTTTGCTTTTCTTTTCCCTTTCTGGAAGGCGAAGTTGATTGGCCAATTTGAACTGTGAAGGCGGGGTCTGAACGCATGTATGGAAGGGCTGCCACTTTGAAAGCTGCTGCTTCTGTGATGCCAGGAAGGAAAACGATAAACCAGCTTTGTTTGCCGGACAGCCAAGTCAGAGTGACTCCACACGGCAAGACCAGGAACAAGTCAGTATGGCAGAAAAAAGAAGGTAAAAAGCAATCATTTCTGAGAAAATAGTGATTTTTTTTAACCACCCAATGCTTTAAACAGCAATTTCTGAGTTCTGAAGACAGCAAAATGTGTTTGTATTCAGCTTGTTTAGGCCTTTGAGTTTTGGGAGGTGGGGGAAACGCAAAGCTGATTAACATAACTGGTTATTCATATGCTTTTGTTATTGGTTTCAGCCAATAAGCCGCATGTTTGAGGAGCACCACCGACATTCGAAGAAGCTAAATGGGAGACACCCATAAATTTGACTGTAAATGTTCATTTGGGATCCTGTTATGCGACCGCAAACTTTCGCCAGAGTTCATGAATGCATGGATGGATTCTTTAGCGGCAGAAAGAGAGCGACAAGACATCAGAACACTCAGCCATCTAGAGGTAAACAAGCCGGTAGATTGGTTTTCTTTGGAGATGACAACATTCACCGTAAAGATAAAGAAAACTCGCCAAGACTATTTATACGGTCGGAGCTATTCGAGTTTGTAGGAACACTTTTCAATTTCTCAGTAGTTTTGCCTTGTCTACTATAGCGTCCAAGCACATAAAACTGGCAACGAACTGTTTACTTTTTGATTTCATTAAGCCAAACGCTTCAGAAGTTGCATTGACCCCCGTTTAAATGGCAACGCAAGAAAATGTTAAACTCTCTGTTCCGTTTTGGAAAAAAGTAAATTTTTTAAATTATTTTATTTGTTGTACTGAGTGTTTTCAAAGCCTTTGCCTCATCTTTGCTATTCACGGATTAAAAAAAAATAATAATAAAAATTTAATCGCACAAGGGAAATAAACAGCTCTGCGAAGCTTAGCACAAAGGTGCAAAGTTTGGCAGAGAAGCTAAAGGGGGCAGGGAAAGGAACAAAAAAAAAAAGAAAAAAAAAAGAGGGCAGGGGAGTAAAAGCGTTCTTCAAATAAGCCGTGCTAATGAGCCGGCGAGAGATTTACATAGCCTGATGACTAAGGATTCTGGGTAATTACCCGTATGCAACCTCGAGGTTTAATCTCCGATGAGAACAGGCCTGCTGACAATGGCAGCCTATCAGTACCTGCCTGGAGAGGCTAACAGGAGCCTGGGCCGCCCTGCTTTCACATCAGTTGCTTTTTTGGCTGTGACTGTGCTACTGGAGATCACAAATGGCTTTATAGGGAAAAAAAGGCCTCATTACACATACATTTCAAGAGCATAGACGGCTTTAAATTAACTCTACTGCACCTCTGTTAGCAAGGATAATAAATTAAAAAAGTGCAGTAGACCTGAAGTAATTTACTGTTTATATGTTGTATGTGTTTAACTTTTTTTCAAGTGACAAACTCTTCAGTCTGTAAAATGGAACTTGAATTGTTCTAAACTCATTTCTGCTCGACTCGAACGAACATAAGCGGCGACTGATCTGACGGGAGCTGATGACACTTTTCAAAATTTGGAAAAAAAAAAAAAAAAAACGTGTTAGGGTTTCAATACATCCATCAAAATGTTAAACAAAACTCAAAATGTTGGTACATTTCAATGACAATAACTGCGAATGACTGAAAAGATATTTAAAAGGTTAGCTACTTACATGCTCCGCCTCTTCGTTATCCAAGCGAGTAAAATAAAATGGCGTCGGCCAGATTCTTCCGGAGGCAAACTTGGTCGAGTACCCGGATGCTCAGGTCAAACCGTCACCTCTGACATGTAACACACATAATTTGGCAGTATGAGCAAAAATATTTTTTAAAAATCTGTATTTCATCTGAACTAATTGTGTTATTTAGATTTTTTTTTTCCACAACTTGTACAGTTCAAAAACAGTGACAAAGTCCAACACACAGACACTGAAAGGCTGGCTAAAAGCTACGTTTGACCTCGTAGCCAAAATACGCACTCGGTTTCCAATTCCAAACAGGCGCATGACATTTACTGAAGCCATCCAAGGACTTGACTTCATTTTGAGTGAAAGCATGTCAGATTTGATTGATTGCAATGATGTAATGCCTATCCTGGGCGCTACACAACTGTCACAAAAATAGGTTGACAGCTGGAGCAGATACTTTATCAGACTTATACAAATGGGCTTATCTGCGGTGCCTCATCCTTGATTGTATTAAAATATCCATCGGAGGATGGAGAGACCTCAGCCTTTACGGCGCCTGAAAGTGTGTCAGCGCTCGCTGAGAAACTCGTAAGTAGCGTTAAAAACACACATGCGCAAAGATGTTTTGTTTTGTTCTTTTTACACAATGTTAAAACTTAAGGAAACCGTCTACTTTTTTGTGACCGTGTCTTGAAAGGGAATTAATAGCCGTGCATTTTCAGGAGCTGCTTTAATCCTGTTCAGGATGGAGGGAGTGGGGTTGGATCTTCTTTTTTTTTTTTTTTTTTTTTTTTTAGGATGACCCGGCAGATAGAAGACAAGAGGCGGCGTACACGGTGGACAACTCGACACTCCATCACATGACCGCTACAAACACACACAGAATGGACGGTGGTGCAGACAGACTCAGTTAACACATTTGTTGTTTTTTTTAACTGGGGTAGAAACCGAAGCACCTGGAGAAAACCCTTGCATGGTACACACAGATAAGATCCAAGTAGCAACCTTCTGGCTGTGCTAACAACTCTCAAATATGCTTAGCAATAAAACCTTTTGTGCTACGATGAGGTGGTTTTTGGCAAAACTGCAATGGAAACACTTTTTTTTAAAAAAGTCAATTCAGTTTTAATGCAGCAGCAAAGCGCTCATTTGTAGCCACTGGGGTGCTTGGACAATGCGCATCTGTTTCCACTAGAGGGATCACAGAAGCGCTGAAATTGTTAAATCCATAGCTCTTTTGGAAAATCACCTACTATACTTTCCCCAAAACGCTGCATATTTACGTGGCCGATCCCAAGTAGGAGGGGCTTGTCGCTCCGACAATTCAAAAATACTTCACGGATCTCAAAGGGAAATGAAATACTGCCGTGGCAGAACTATAAATATATCCCATGTAAATGTTTACATCCACTACTGCCGTGATTTTTAATGACTCGTGATTTTAATCGCATTTCCTATTTAATGGAAACACCACAATTGTGTTTTTTTGACATTTGCAGAATATCAAAAAAGTTGTGTGCGCATATGTATTGGAAACACAGCTTTGCATAACGATCTATCAATGCATGAATGGATGCTTCACACATTGGTTACAAATAAGAGTACAAACATAGGTTTAATTTTGCTTAACTGAATATGAAATGATCTGATATGGCATGAAATGAGCTCTTTATAGGTAATTAACATCCTTGTTAAAGATCACACCAACAATAAATAAAATCAGGGGAAACTAAGTACATCGTTGCCATTTCCATAGGGTTTTTATTAAGAAAATAAAAGCCTGGTGCTGGTAGTTAAAACACTTTACTACCTGATCCTCAGCAGGTGTGACAGCTTGTATAAAAGTAGAAGTTCGGGCAGTCCGCCTGTTTTACAGGAGATTGTTAATCCAATGCAGTAATTCAGTGATTCAGTAATCATCCTAGAGAAGCAACTGTTGCTGCCAATCAATCTAGTAGTGGTTATAGTGTCATAGATTAACGTCTATCGATCATGAAAAGTATTCGTCACAAGTTGAAAAATATTTAAGCTACCTGCTAACCTTAGGAGAGGAAGACTTTCCAGAAAACTAACCCCAGATTTAGACCATGTACTACACTCAGAACATCCCAAAAATCCCAAACGTTAAATCGACTGTAGGAGTTCATAACAGGAGATAAAGGCTGTAGTTTCCTAGCCTTCATATGGGAAACTACAGGAAGTTTCCCAGATAAAGGCTTGCGAAAGTCGAATTCGAATAAACCAGTAGCGTCTGGAACAATGTCCTTCAGACAGATGAGGTGTTTGGACATAAAATACAGCAGCACCTTTTTAAAAACAACCTTTAAGCAGGCATTAAACATTCATGTCTGTATCAAACGTTTTCCATTGGTCTGATCTCATTTTAAAATCTTAAAGGTCTTGTTTTCATTAGCTCCAAGTGGAAAGTTATTATAATCGAATGAAGGCTTTGAAATGTCTATGTTTAATTAATCTATGCACTGCATTTCTCTCTGATTTGTTGAAATAAAGTTTTCAACTTTAATTTAGCGGATATGACTTTATATAACATTGAATTCTAGATTTAAATTTGAGGCCATTTGTTAAACATCTGAAGCTTAGTTTTACTCGGGGGTGGAAATTAAAAAGTTTCTCCACCAGCCACAGTGGCTGGTAGGAAAAATTTTTTACCAGCCACTGATTTTTTCTTTTGATTACAAACCCCACAAGTACAAGCAAATTATAGAAAATGTATGATTTATTCTTAACTCTATGAAAACCAATTTACACGCCACTTCATACTTTTACCCGCATTTGGCCAGTGGCGGGTGCTAATTTCCACCCCTGGTTTTGCTGCAGGAGAGAAATCCTAAACGCAGCAGAAAATCTACAACAAAATGGCTGACAAAGAAAATAAGTACAATTTTGGACCTAAGCCTGATTGAAATACTCAGAGCTGTGCATAAGCTTGGAGCGGTGGGCTGAAAATATCCATTTTTATATTATTGAAAAAAAAAAAAGTTCCTAATGGTTTTAGGAACATAACTAAAACCATTAAAACTGAATAAGAGAATAAATTTAGTTTCTGATGAGAAACAAAGACATCCTCACATTTTTTTCTCCAGTTAAAAAAAAAAAAAAGTAGAAAAAAAAAATCACACACAGGTACTTCACATCAGATGCACATAATTATGGACATAATTAGAACGACATATTACTCAACAGCTTGAAGGAGGTTCTCCTCGTTTAAAGGTTGATTGTGACGTCTTTGTAACCCGCGCTGAAGGTGAGATCATTTAAAGTTAGGAACAAAATGTTCTGACAAGTCCTTGATCTGTCCAATCAGACGGACTAAGAAACTCTTATAGGAATTTCAGTGTGTCCAGCCAATCGATACGAGCCAATCACTCAGAGGTTTTGCTGTCTGATGTTTTTTTTTAAACTTTGATGTCCTCATGCGATTCTTTCCCAGCACACCGGCAAGACTTTCATGTACAGAAGTCACTCCTTAGCAAGTTCCTGCAGTGCTATCCGTCCAAGGATATTATTAATATTGGCTGCAAGTTTTCTTTGTTTCTTGTACTCGTCTGTAAGAGAATTTTTGTGAAATTTTCAGAAATACGTGTCGCTTTCTTCCAAGAAAAAGACAATTTAATTTCTTCTTCTTTTTTGGTCTCCCAATGACTGCTCGCTTGCCTGCGGCAATGAACTTGAGTGTAAAAAAAGACATCAAAAGAGCCATAGATTACTCATCATAAGGTGCAGACATACATAGAAAACACTCATTGTCATAAATAAATCTAACCCAGCTTTTTGGAAGAAGATCCAATATGTTTTTCTGTTGCTTGCCTCCCCTCCTATGTTGTGTAATGTCTAAGGACTATATAAAAATATGGCAAGTTTGCTCTTAAAACTCACTTATTCCTGGTAAACAATAAATAGTGCTCTACAATGGATTTCACTGAACAGCTCTAGATCAAAATGCCAAATGCTGCTCAATTGTAAAATGGGGAATTCTGGTTTCTGAAAGATTTGTTGAAAAAATTTCAGGAAAAACAGTCGTACATCTTGGGTCACCATTTGTATGTTTCCTTTTGACTTTTAAAGCAATTTATTTGTACAAATAATCTATATTTAGAATTTTTTAAAAAAGGAGTTAAATTGGTATAAATTTAAAGCAATACACATTTCAATTGATATAAAATGCATAACAAAACACTTAAGTCCGAAGCTATTATTTCCGCCCAGACACGACGTTCTGTGAATAGACTTCTGATGAGGAGCTGGGCTTTGCCGGTCGGCCAGCTACGTCTGTGTCGGGAACACGTTGGCCAACATCTTGCAGTGTTGTCGGTTAGCATGCGTTAGCTTAGAAAGTGGCATCAGCATTTGGCCAAGGATTAGACTTCTTGTAAAGTCTGGCGGTAAAAACAGCAGCGCCCAGAATCTCCTTAGAAACAAGCAAGACGGTTAACAGCAGCTACGTGATTCTAGCGCAAGTCGTCTTCAAAAATGGAAGATCTCCTTAGCTCAGGTTTGCGCAGCACCAGCTTCATTTGGCTAGCCGGCGGACAGTCTACGTGAAGATGTGTCTGAGCTCTGGAGCGGAGCTGAGTAATTTGTTTCTTCTTCTCCCTTGGGGAAGTGGCAGCCAATGTTGGTTGCCGACGGCAATCTTGCGGAACCCATTATTCCAAGGTTCCTTCTCCAACATACCGAATAAATCAAGATGAGAGTTTATTTCTTATACCGGGAAGTAGAGGTACTGAATCCACAGATTATATATATATATATATATATATATATATATATATATATA
>CAEGAE010092894.1:0-15794 GCA_903067095.1 Girardinus metallicus | reverse complement strand
GGGAGGCGGGGGGGGGGGGGGCGGGCGGGGGGCGGGGGGGGTGGGTGGGGGGGGGGGGGGAGGGGGGAGGGGGGGGGGGGGGGGGGGGGGGGGTGGGGGGGGGGGGGGGGGGGGGGGGGGTTTAGGACAAT
The DNA here is from genome assembly GCA_903067095.1 of Girardinus metallicus. Classification (NCBI taxonomy): domain Eukaryota; kingdom Metazoa; phylum Chordata; class Actinopteri; order Cyprinodontiformes; family Poeciliidae; genus Girardinus; species Girardinus metallicus. Next base: position 15,663 of record CAEGAE010092894.1, on the reverse strand, counting down.
CGTTCTCAAACTGTGGTCCGCGAGGTACCGCATGTAAACAACCGTTAATTTGCCAGGACATTCGCTACAGCTAGCTTACTAAAGGATTGTGTTTGAAGGTAGTAATGGATTAAGATCGGGCCACTTAAAAGAAAACCTGAAGATACTGGTGGAAAGTTTCTCAGGGTGAGTTGCAGAACTTTTGTTTTTGAATATTATTACGACACACAGTGCCGAGCCGACTAACTGCATCCTAACACCTAAAATAACATTATGTTGGGATATCTACTGAAAATGATGGTTTTTTCCAATGCAGCTAAATTCTACTGTTCTTTTAAATTAAAGATAGCAGCCAAACACAGAAATGTGGTAGAAATTAATGCAGTTTGACACTTTCTGTAACTGTTTCTGGGTGAGATTTCCATAGCAAGCTCAAATCTTCTTCAACAGAAAATGTTTTTTAATTTCACAGAAAGTCACGTCACAAACCGCCAGGAACTTTTTACACCCACCTATTATATTTGGCTAAACACAGGAAAGGTTTAAAGAAAAAAAAGATCATTTTTTGTTGCTGAAAATGAACTGAAATATTTTATAAACCAACAAAAAAGATTAATAATTGGCCCAAAAGGTTAAATAACTGTAAAAAACTAAAGTAATACGTCATACTAACGTCTGTTTCATTACAATATTAGTAGCTTATTTTATTGTTGTGGATGTAAAAAAGTAAGAATTCACAATAATAATATTTTTGTGTTTTCAAATGGAGATAAAATGTAATTTTGGCCCCTGAGGGCTTTCGACTTGGGGGATTTTGGGTTTCTCTTGTTAGCATCCATTTCACTTCTGATGCACCGATTAACTTGTTTGGATGGCCTCACCTGGCCGCATGTCATTAAAGGTAAAATCAAATAGAGCAAAGAAAAATGGAGGAACATCCAGAGACTGAAAACAAACTCCTACAGGAGTCTAAACCAAAGCTTCCTGCGTCTCTCTTTGCATTTCTGTGCAGAATCAGCACAGAGTTGGATTTTATTCTGTTTCTAAGACAAACATCAAACACTTGTGAGCGTCGAGTGAAAGTGGTTTTAGTTTTAATCTAACATCTGAGCATGAGAAATAGGAATTAATGAGCGGGACATTGTCTTCTCTACTTCTTTGAATGAAAACAGCCGGAGAGCTTCGTTGGTGTTTTAAGAAAGAAAAACATCTTCTGAAAGTTGAACCGCCTGATCCCAGCGGTGAACGAAGAGCCTCTGGAGTTTATTATGCAACTGATTTCAAACCCACTAAGAACTTTTAAACTCTAATCAAAGCTAAAGATCTGCTGCTTCTAAACAAACTTAGAGAATATTTAATTCTCCACACACCAACATGACTCATACATGTTTATATTCAGGAACTTTTTAACCAAGGAGGTTCAGAGGCTACAAGTACGAGAGCTGCTGCTGATTACAAAATGGCGTAATGTGTAAAAAAAGTGTTTCTGTTTCGTTTTGATATGGATGAAAAACCGCCTCATCCTAGCGTGAAAACTTCTTAATCGAAAGAAGTGCGTTTTTTCGAAACTGGTGTGTTTCCATTGAGCAAATATATTTGTTCAATTCCAATTTGCACAGTTTTACGGTCAATGGAAACGCGGCTTGTGTCGGACTTTAACAGTGTTTCGACTGTTTTCATGTAGCGCAGTAGAAAAGGTTGATGCAAACCGCAAAATTCAAATTAACCTCCTCAACTTTTTACGCTCAGTTCAGGTGGTTTTCAGCTTTTCCAAGGAAAAACGGAAAAACCGTCTGTCAAATAAGTCCAGACTTGGCTGCAGCAACTCAACCCTCCACTTACAGGTCTGTGCCTTACCAGAGGCGTGAAACCCAAAAACATTTTAAAATCCAAACCTCCAATTCACACTGCAAAACATAAAATCTCACCAAGTATGTTTGGTTTAGTTTCTTGAATACACTTGAAATAAGACAAAACTAGAGGCTTGTCTTAAGTCAATAATTCCTTAATATTGATTAAAAAATGACTAGTTATAAGTGAAATAATCTGCTAGTTTTCCTCATGAAATAAGTTAAAATATCTTGTTCCACTGGCCGATTATTTCACTTATAACTAGTTCTTTTTTAATCAATATTAGGGAATTATTGACTTAAAACAAGGTCCAAAAAGTTGCGTCTAAGGTAGTTTTGTCTCTTTTCAAGTGTACTGAGGTATTTACACCAGACCAAAAATACTTGGTGATACTTTGTGTTTTTGCAGTGCAGTGGGGATGACTCTCTGTTTTTCTGAGATTTGTGGTCAACGCTAGTTTACGACTTCTACATTGTGTTCAATAAAAACATAAGTAGTGTTCAACATCGGGTGAAATTACACTGAAAAACCTGGTTGATTTTCACATTTTTACATACTAGATGCAGATAAAAACTGTCTGACAACAAAGACGAGAACTTTAGATTGAGAGCTTGACAAAGAGACCAACCTTTTGTCTTTAGTCTAAAGGGTTAAAGAGCAGCAGCTGAATTAATGTTTTGGTTATTTTACCATTGCCAGTCCTCCAACCATCAACCTTTGACCTTCTCATAAATAAATATTTTCTGGTTTCCAATTACTTTAAAGAGACCAACAGATTCAGTGATGAGGAAAAATGAAGTTATTCTACATTTGCTTCATTTTTTCAGCTCCAGGCTGTTTAAACTCATTGAGTTTAATGAGTTTCTACAGTTTAGGAATATTTCTAGCTATTCCTAAACTTTAATTTGTAAAGTTAGGATAAAACTGCACAACAGATTTAACTACAGCGGCAGCGGAAAGCAGATGTGATGTTTTTTTTTGTTTTTTGTTTTGTTTACGCCGATCACAGAGATGAGATGGAGTTTCCAGATTTTCAAACTGAATCACAACCTTTAAAATCAGTTAAGAGGAAAAAGGGTGGATGAAAGCTAAAGAGGAAGAGCGGACATTAGATAACAGCTCAGCAGGTTTGCAGCAGAGTCTGCGCAGATTTATTTGCTTTAATCAGCCTTTAATAAATTGGGTCAAATAGCCAAGAAAAGAGCTTCAATTTGAGTGGAGCGAAAATTAAAAAACCGTATCAAATAACGAGCGCCACAAGTTTGAAGTTCTTCCAAAAAATAATAAAAAAGAAAATGTAATTTTTTAAATTGAAAACTGTTAAACGGGTCAGCAGGACAAACCGGCACACACACACACACACACCCACACACACACGCGGCGAACACTCCCAGCGCCGTCCGAATGTGGAAAATGGAGCCGGAATGGCGCCGGTCCCGGCTGGTTTCACAGCCACGGATTCACCCTAATCCTGTAACGGATGTACGTCTCCAGGAGAGGACGCCTTCCCGGCCCAAAAGAGCCATTTCATGTCCCATCAGAGGGAAACCCAGGCAGAATTTCAGTAAATTACAATCATAAGTTACGCTGAACTGCTGTGAATTTAAACTCACATTACAGCAGCTACAGTCATTTTTACAGCCTCTATTTAACTACCAAGCACCCACCAGGGAGCGATCGCTTAGAAACCTGCGTGATTTACCTCCGAGTGAAAAGCAAAGACACAGTTATTACTTCAAACATCCATACTTTACCTAAAAACTAAGCATTTCTTTAATATTTGTTGTTTAAACAGGGAAATCCTCTATTTCCATTAGACCAGGCATGAGGTTCTTTAGGCCTGGGCTGCAACTAATGATTATTGTACTTATCGATTAATCAATTATTCACACGATTAACCGGCACATTCTGCAGATTTTTCATCTGACCACGTAAAGCTGCAGTACGTAACTTTTATTCAAAAAATATGTTTTTTTACATGCTTGTTGAAACTATCACCACGTCGTGACAGAAAGAGGAATAATCTGTGAAAAGACTGATCTCCTCCACCTCCTCCTTGAGCCAAAAACAACCAGTCAGAGCCAGGAGGAGGGGCTTAGCGCTGTCAATCAACCTCATGTACGGACTTCTAAATGTGCTAAAGGCGGAGAAACAACTTACCGTTACAGGAAAACCGTTTGTCCGCTGTCATCAGTGGCCACTCTAACTAGCCTTAGCATTCACGACATTCTGCAGTAGCTGGAGCGAAGAAGAGGAGAGCGGCACGCACACAGGCATGATTGACAGCGCTAAGACGCACCTCCTGGCTCTGACTGGTTGTTTCTAGTTAGCACTGGGAGGTAGATTTTTTTCACAGTCTAATATTGTGCTGTCACAACATTGTGACAGTTTTAGCAGCTATATAAAAAAATATGTTTTATAAAAGCTATAAACTGCAGCTTTACTCTCTTAAATTAATGCGGAGGTGTCCGAACATTTTAGCACGGCGCCAAAAAATGTCAAGTGGGGCCACAAAATTTTCATACTGTTTAAAAACAGTGTGTTTATTTATTTTGTACCGGCTGAATAAACAAACTAAACATTCAATATTTTAATGAAATAACCAAAACAACCCGACTTCTGTAGACGGGATGCGCAAGTTTTAGATTTAAAACCAAAAAACGGTCCTGCAGTTTTCCAGAAAAGAGAAACAGCAAAGCAAATGCTACATTTTTCATCTGGTTATCAATTTTTTTGTGTCTTTTTAACAACAAGGACATAATACGCCTACTCTTGCTTTTTACTTTGACAAGTTTATTAAACAGGTTTGCCCAAAACTGCATTTTAGTCAAAAAATCTGAACGTTTTTGGTCATTACTACATTAATTAAAAGCAGAAAAACTGGATGAATACTTTGTGTTGCACCTTACAATTTTTCATTTAAATCCTTTTAAAATCTGCATCAACTACATGAGCTGTGATCAAGGGCCAGCCAGAGTCATTCCGAAGGCCACCTGGGCCGCACTTTGGACACCCCCCGAGTCAATGGGAGCGTCTAAAAGTTCCCAAAGTAATCACAACAAATCCAAATTACAAGTTCTGGTTCCAAACATTTTAACTGCCTGAAGAAAAAAAACTAAACTGACAGAACTTATGATTCACAAAAAATTTACATAAATGGCCACAACATTGGCTGTTGAATGCTGACCACTGGTTTAAACAAAAATATGCGACATTGAGTTGAAGCATCTCAGGTCTAATTCAGCCTGATCATCTCCTCCGTCACCTCACTGTTTATGATTTCACACTACGGCAGGAGATTAGCTCAGAAACAGAAGCTTTAGATGCTAAAACGCTTGCTCTGTGTGGGTGTGGGTGTGTGTGTGTAAATGAGATCGGAATGAGAAATGACAGACGTGGTGTGTCTGAATCACCTGCAGAGAGGAAGCCGTCGGTGTCATTTCGGTTCCTCTTTGCTGCTTTGATCTCGGTAATACCGCCGTTTTACCCGTCGCTAAATGACAGTGAATTATCAGCGAAGTGGAGAAAAACCACGGCGGGTTGAGACTTTTACAGCAGCTCTGTTGCCCCTGACTTCTTTAATTGAATGGGTTTTGCAGACGGTAGCTGTTCTCCAGGTCTCGACTGACTACTTCTTTAGATTCTGTACATAAATATAACAAACTGGATGTTAAGACAAACGATGGCAGCTGTTACATGGAAGACCAGGAACACAAAAAGAGTTTGAGACGTCTCAGCTGGAAGTAAGCTGAATTATTTCTCTTAAAGAAGAAATTAAATATTGTCGTCACTCATCAGCCAAGTGATTCGGTGCACAGGAAGTATCTCCAGTACCAGTCAGTGTTGCATTGACTTTCAAAAAAGCCTCTGAATTAAGACTGTTTCTGCAAGACTCATTGATTGTCATTACATGCTAACAGCATAACTGCGTTTTTGTGTTAAAAAAATGTTAAAAGTTACAAAATGTGGAGGTGAACTAACTGGCACCATAATTTGGAAATAAAATCGTGTGAAGCCAACGGGCCCCTCAAACCCAGTTCAATGCATCAACTGAAAGCCTAAGTTAACCCTTCTTTACTGTCATTGTTACTAGTGTATAAAAGAATTAAAAATTTAAAGTAAATTAATGACACTTAGCCTGGTGGGGGGCAAGTTAAGCCTGGCGGCCTGCCAGGCTGGAGGAAACCCTGAATAAGGTAAACTCGATTCAACTGGGAACCAGTTACATTTGTTACATTTTCAGCTGCTGCAGTTCACTTTCACACTGTTCTGTGTCAAACAATCCAAACCCTTTGAAAAACCTGTTCCCTCCCTCACCTGTGGGGGCGCTGCACCAAGAACCTCTGAAGGAAACGACATGAAAACGAAGTAGCGTCAGGTTTTTGTGGTTGTAGGATTTCTCCTTTGGTCTTTGTTAAAAGATCATGAGTCAATCCTCTTATTAGCGCTAGTCTAGCTTGTTTGTTTTTGGTTGCATTTACCCAGAATGCCCTGCACTGTCGTCTACTTCCTGCTTTTGGAGTTTGGCACTCAAACCACACCAGAGTTCACTCCAACTGAACGGAGACACTGGATTTTAGGTGGACCAGAGTTTGTGTTTTTGATCCACCTCAGAGTTCACACTTCCCCAAATAAGCCAGACTTTCTAGACAAACGGACTGGAGTTTGATTAAAGTGGACTAAACATGGCTGGTGTGAATGAAACCTTACTTTTATTTGGCTGTAGGGTTAAAGAGCTGGACAGAGAGATGTTGGAGTTGGGGATATCATCCATTCCCATTATGATGGATGGAAGAGTTGATCTGAACTTCCTCCTGTCTCTCCTCTGCATCCATTAAACCTCGTCTTCAACTTCTCTGGCTTTTCTAATCAGCTTTTCCCAGTTGTAAAAACAACAACTTATTGGAAAATGTTCAAACAGAGGAAATCAATCGTTTTTGAGTCAATCTGAAGAAAACCCAAACCAGATTTTCCAGCTATCTGAGGTACAGATGAGGATTTTTCATGAACACTCAGACAAAAGGTCAGACAATCCCATCATCCTCTGAAAGCGGCTAATCGTTTCACTCGCTGCCTCAGGAACACTTGGAGATTTTAAACCCTTAATCATCTAATTGAAGACTCTGTCAAACGATGTCATGCGGTGTCAAAACCCCAGTCATGTTCAATTAGGAGCGGCGAAGACTCCATAAACGACGGATCAGATGTGACATCGTTCGCCTTGAGCCACGGAGACGCTGCTCGCCGTTTCAATCAGAGACAGCTGTGTGATCTGCAGCAGGAGGCTGCAAACTCATCAGCATCTGCTGGGATATTCGCCGACACGCCGGTTTTCCCAACTGTAAAAACTCAGCACCGCTGTCAGCCAAACTAAAGCGTTAGCTCTGACTGGGCTTCGCGTCTGCGCTGATGAAAATTGTTGCACAAACAAAGAGCGGCTGATCAAATTAGGATTTTGATTCGTCTTCTGGTCCCAGCTGCCGAGCAGAGATGCGCTCCCAAATCAGAAACGTCGCTAACGGAGGGTTAGTTGGGCGTGCGATAATAAAGCGGAGGCTGGTTTCTGGCACCTGGCCCCTCGACGCCTGAGACACAGAACATCTGGATCAGAAAGATGCCGCCACGAAGGGAGAAAATCTGGAATAAAATTTACTTTTTTTCCTTTAAATGAGGTGAAGAGTTTCAGCAGAAATACTCAGCAGCGGTTGGGTCATTCGCCACAGAATTAGAATCTCTAATAGACGTCCACTCATCATAATTATCGTCTTTCAAAGATTTAAATCAAGGTCCAAATTGATTTGGAGTAAATTAAATTAAAAATGTAAAATTTCCTTTTTAGTTGCCATTTTGGGCTGGTTCAGAATCCGAATCAGCTTTTTTGGCCAAAATTGTGTGAACAATCAAAGGATTTCACTTTAGTTTCGAGCGTAAAAAGGACTAAAGGAAAAAGCATGTACATGCGTGTACAAGCATTATTTTACGTATAAGAAAAAATAAAAACTAAAAGTTGTAACAGTACAAATACGCTAAAACCGTTTCTGTGGAAGCCGACCTGGAAGGAAAAGTCTAAAAGGTTTGTGTCCAGGATGTGTGGGGTCTGCAGAAAGCTGAGGATTCATAGAAAGCTGAGCAGAAAAGTTCAGTTATCTATTTGCTTTTTGCATTTTTTGTGCGTGTGTGTGTGTGTGTGAGATGGGACAAAATTAAAAAAATTTAATCGAGTTAATTGCTGGATTAGTAATTAATTTATCCCACTTTAAATGAAAACCATATATCTATAAAATAAGCAACATTTTGTTGCTACATTTACTGAATAAAAAGACACATCAGCTCAAGAACAATAAATATATTTATTGTTTTTAATCTTTTATTTAGGTTATCGCTTTTAAAGCAAGAAAAATGTCTTCGTCGTCCGTCGTTGTTGTTTGCGGACGTCGCTTGTGCGTCAGATTTACGGGCCTACCAGAAACACGAACACAAAGGTTCCACTCAGAACTTTTGTACGTAAAAACAAAAATGCGTTAAAATAAATGTAAATAATTAAAAGGAATTAACACGTTAAAGTCCCGGCTATGCTTTTTTTTTTTTTAAAGTTTTCTGAATTTGTTATCTTTAATTCGCCTTCTTCACAACTAATAACATTTTAACCTGTGATGTTGCCTCACTGGGAGTAGAAAAAAAGAATCACAGAAGTTGATTCTTCTTTCACCTGATTTTGAGTTTTAGCGTAAAACTGCTAAAAACAAGAAAGAGGAAATCCCTCTGGACGTATCTGGTTCTCCTTACCGTGCAGTTTAAGCTTTTAATCTGGTTTTTGATGCAAACGTCCATCTCTGGACCCAAACAGAAAGATTTTCATGACTTCTGAAGCTTTGATCGAAAGCAGGAGTATTCCCTTAGCTCAGAGAGAGGATGACCTCTGAACTCCTCCTCGTTCTTCCACCAGTGGGGATCCGTTTCTTCTTCTTCTTCTTTTTCATCTTAAAAGATTTATACATTAGCCCCCCAGAAGCCAAACTGAATTGTTTACCCAAACATGAGGTAAATAAGAGCATGAGAATCTGTCAGGCTGTGAGGAAAATCACCATGTCTGTTTGCCAGTTTAATCTCCTCTCCTGCCTTTTCCTTGACAGCCCAAGTAAGAATCCGTCTGCAGCTCAAACTTTAGAAAAGAGCAGCCCAGCGCGCCGAAATACGACTCCCCCAGATCAGGACGATATCTGCTTCCTTTCATCGAAGCCGCCGCACGTTCGGCTTTACAAACCCAGAATCGAAACGCAAACTTTCCAACTGTTCAAAGTGTCAAACTTTTATTTGTTCCCTCCTTCGCACCGGCGAGCCGCTGGTGATTGAGCCGCCTGGAAGACCTAAAGGAGCCGTCAGGAGATGTTCAAGAAAACGACGGGAGCAGCAAAGACACTCCTGCAGGGGGAAGGGAGTGATGTGTGTCTGCGTGCGGTGGCAAGAAGATGAGAAAGGAAAGGCTGGGTCCCGGTTTGATTTGTGCCGTTTCTCACTGGGTGAGACGAGGAAGAGGGAAGGAGAGTGATCCATCATCCAGCAAAACCGGCTAATAAGATACAGAAACACTGACATGAGAAACGGCTTCTGAACAAGCCGTCTCTTAATGTTTAACTGGTTTATATCAACGCACACGGGAGAGGCCAGGAAGATGAGTGTTAGGAGACAGAAAGGAGAAACAGTGCCACCTGTTGGACAGACTTTCACACTTCATCTTTTGTTTTTAACTTGCAACAAAAAGCTAAAACTAGCCATCAGCTTTCTGAGGCTTACAGCAGAGTTTGCAGAGTGGATTCATTCAGAATCAAGAAATGAGAACTTTGCAAATCAACACAATCTATATATGAAGGTTACTGGGTTTAATTTAACATTGATTTATCCAACTGATCCAGGTGTGTTTATCTCAGATATAGACACTCCTACATCGAATAAAAAATGGGCCAATAAAGGATCACTTGTTTCCTTTTCTACTTTGAAAATCACTTTGTCATCTGTCTGCAAAACGTTTCAAGTGATCCTAGAAAAAGCGGAGCAGCAAAGCTCCCTATTCGTCCAGCGACGTCACGGTAAACTGAAACAAATTCCTAATAAACCTGGAAAATAAATACAACACTGTAAACCCTTATGAGCAAATACACATTTCTACAGCTGCAACATTACGGTGGCACAAGCTACAACCAACAATAAGCAGAAACAGGAAGAGAGACGACTTGTTCTGGCTCACTGATTATTTTCTTCACAGCTCAAAAACAGAAACGCAGCGGAGAACATTTCCTAAACTCACAGAATAGAACCGGTGCCGATTTATGTACCTCTGGGAATGATTAGCAGAGTGATTAGCATCTGAGCCTCGCCACGTTTCAGTCGGATTTATTCTTTTGTTCTTAAATTTACCAGAAAAAGCCAATAATCGCAACTGTTTACAAGTATTTATCTGAGCAACACTTTGATGTGTAATGGAAAAATTTAATGATTCAGTTGTTGATTTTTTGTGCTTTTATGATGTAAAGCACTTTGAACTGCCTTGTTGAAATGTGCTACACAAACAAACTTGACTGATTGATAACTACATAATGACCAACAGGACGCGTTGCCCTAAAAACTACAGTGAGTCCTTATCAATTATCTGACCTTAAAGCTGCACTTTGTAACTTTTATTAAAAGTATATTATTTACATATTTATTGAAACTTTCTCCATTTTGTGACAGTTTTGATCGCCTCCACATCCTCCCTGAGCTGCTATTGTCGTCTGAAGAAATGCACCAGAAACAACCAATCAGAGTCAGGAGGCGGGTCTTAACGCTGTCAATCAACCTCATGAACGCGCTGATACACATTTAAAGGCGGAGAAACATCTTACTGCTACAGGAAAAACTGTCATTTTCCATCACTGGTGGCTATGCTAAATAGCCTTAGCATTTACAACAAGCTATGCTGATTGAGAGAGAGAAAGGCGGAGAGTGTGAGCGGCAAGCACATGGCATGACTGACAGCGCTAAGACCCGCCTCCTGCCTCTGATTGGTTGTTTCCAGTTAGCATTGGGAGAAGGCAGATTACTATGATCCATAATGCCACGACAAGGTGACAGTTTCAGCAAATGTGTAAAAGTCACATAAGAGAAATAAACTGAATGTTCTTTTTACCGAGCATGTTGAAGATGAAGTCCTTGGCAGTGTGGACCTCTAAGGCGGTCTGGTCTCCAAACTCCCCCTGCTCCAGCAGCACCAGCTCCGACACCTGGGCCGACAGCTGCTCCAGCGTGGCCCCCGAGCGGAAGTCCACCTCGGACAGCTTCTTAACGGGGGCCGGCGAGCGCGGCGTCACCGCGTTCATCAGCGACTCCATCTGAGCAACCCTGAGGACAGAAGAAGAAAAACAGGAAGCTTCGTTTAAAAAGAAAGAGGTTCCACCATTAATTACAGCTTTTATTTACTTCAGTTTACGTTATTTTGTTAGTTTGAATTAAATATTATGATCTTCCTGGACATTTTGCTTTAATTCATCAACACACTCAACTACCAAGAGAAATAAACTGATGTGCCACGGTTAGTTACAAAGGGACAAAATGGTTGTATAACTTTTATTTTGTCTAAACATTTTTGGATAAGTAATTAAAAGAAAGCTTTTGACTCTACCTGAACAGTTACAGTTTCTGAGAATTTCTACGTACCAAAATAACTCAATAAATTTCCCCCCATCCAAATAAAGAGCTTTTATTCTTTTGACTTGTTATGTGCTGCCTGGTGTTAATCATGAGACTCTGAGGGTTGTTTGTGCAGAAGAATAGAGCACTATAACACATTAAACCAAGAGAAAAATGAACATGAAAACAGTTTTTTACTGTTTTTTTTTAAACAACTCGACCTTGTAATCACAATGTGTTAAAAAAAATAACAATATTAAGCCTATTTTGATGTATGACCAACTATTATAGTTCATTTTTTAGTAGAATGTGGGAAGATTTTTGCAGACTTTGTGGTTTGGTTTAATCATAATGGTTCCAGTTTGAGCTTGAATCCCAGCATTTTAACTGTAGTCTCAATGTTTAGATATTTTAACTGTGAATCATAGTATTAGTGAGTCTGAGCTCCATGTTTTCAGGGTTACAGTACTGGCAAAATTATAGTTTTGTAGCATTAATAAACTTTCACATGAAAAACAGGCAAAGAGCAACTAAGAGTAGAACATTGAGGAAATATAAAAAGGTCAAACTAATGTCAATTTTTTGAGGATTCATGCATCTATTACACCAGAATTTAGTATTTTCTACAGTGATTTGTTTACAATTATGCAGGTATCGCTTTTGCTTGTGCAACGTTTTCTACCACCTTTTTCCCTCCACTAAACTTTCAGTAAACATGATTGGGTACAGCTGTTTAGACTGGATTACCCTCTTTGTGGAGAATCAGCTTTCTTACGTATGATTTTCTGAGCCATAAGAGGCTTAGAAAATCAAGCCTCTGAATAAAAAATATTTCTTAATCTTACAGGATCTTCTAATTTTCTGAGAAAGTGAATTTGGAGTTGGCACAATTACTCAAGTATAACTACGGCTGTACTTTAGTAATATAGTACTAAATATTTTGAATTGAGCTACTGAAACAAACGAATAATGAACCAGCTCTACGATTTCAATTCACATCAACATGATCTTTGCATAATTTAAAACTTGCTATAAGATTATATTTCAAATTAAATATTTTTTACATACATCTCTTTAGGCTTGTCGTTAATAAATCTATCATAAAATATATTCTATTTAAGGATTCTTAAAAACTTAAAATTTTGACAACACAACGTCTTCAGTCAGAGGTTTCTTCCGAGTCACTGTAACACAGACCGCTACAGGAGATAGTTCCTGCGCACAGCCAACAGCATGTGCAATGACTCCAGGAAGAAAATTATATAAAAGTTACAGCAACAATACAATACATAATTTAGATGAAATGGATAATCTACACGTCTTCAACCTGCTTTACATATTTTGTTTACGTTGCTATGGAAACGCCAATTCTCCCTGCGGCCTAGACGGGCACGTGAGACGACGGAGTTAGCGGATTAAATGTACCGAGAGCTAAATGAGTCCAAAACCCATTTTACATAGCGGAACGGAAACTTTCACTTGCGTGTTCAGAGTTGAAAACAGGTTGATGGGTCTGAAATGGGAAACTGTTGTTGAAAAGTGTAACAAAATAAACAGGAGCGGGGGAGAAAAGTTGTAAACAAAGTTGCGTCGCGTTGGAACGCCGACGCGGCCTCTGCCCCTTTAAACTGGGTCAATTAGCGAGCCAGCTGCTAAGCTGTTAGCCGACAAAATTAGCCTACCTGCTGTCCAACAGCTGACACCTACTACACCTTCATACAATAAATGATCTTGAACTGTCGTAGCAAGAGTTCTAAAACAGCTACAATATCTCCAACACAAAGCTGGACATGTTGCATTCCGGCGGCGCCCAGGAAAGAGCTAATTTAGGATATTAGCCAACTAGCTTTGGTAAATTAGCACTATAGCTAACATGTCAGATTTGACATGTTAGCAAACAAACACATCCACAGTCACATACAGATGCGTGTATCCCCACACGCACACACGGCTTCGTTTAGCTTCAAGACGACACACACACACACACACACGCACACACACTGAGCCATGACAAATGATTAGCCGAGAGGCTAAAAGCTGCTCTCCAACACACACAAACACACCCTTTGAAAACGGCGAAGTGCGGCACTTTCTTCGCTATCTCCTGCCTCTGCTGCTGTTCTGGTCCCCGAGCTCCAATCCGCCTTCCTCAGCTGTCATTTCCAACAGGATCCGAGCGCCACCACCGCTACCACCTTCCCCCTGGCAACACCGTCCCACAAATCATGGTCCTACTCAAAGGATCCAGGGATTAGCCAGCATGGGTGGTGGAATGGAGTGGAGTGTACGCCCCACGCTGAGTGGAGAAAAAAAACACATACACACACACACACACACGAGTGTCTGAGGTCAGAGTTATGATTGAAAATGGGTCTGTGTCCCTGTGGAGAAGATAAAATGCAGAGTTCAGGTTTAGCTAGAGGAGGAACAGGGAGGTTTCGCGGCTCTGCAGCAGAGATGAATCCCGATCCAAAACTGTCAGCATGTTTACAATAACTGAGAAAAAATGCCATGTAATATACAAGCGACTTTCACACCTGCTCATAAAACTAGATCCTATTATGGTAATGCTGCTGGAATGAGTGGAATCCAGGCCCTGGAGATTAGATGAATGCGTGGGAATTATCTGAGGGCAGCCGAGGACAGGCTGTTCTTTAATCCAAGTAATAGCACAATTATTGTTACGTTTTTCCTGAGTCTGACTTATTATTTACAGCACAACTATGGGGTATTTTGCTTGTTGTTAAATCTACACATTTTTGCAGCAATTACCTACAAATACAATAGTAATTGAGGAAAGTGTAGATGGAAAAAGAAATGGTAAATTTCTGCCCAAGACCGCCATTTTTTTTTTAATCCCAGAGGTTTTCTAGAAAAACGTCTACATTTCTAACTTTGTAAAGCCACAAATTTTCTAGAAAAAACTTCGACATTTTTAGATTAATCTCAGAATGTTTTTCCAGAAGAATGAAAATTTCAGAGATAAATTTTAGATTAATTTTCTGGGGAAAAAAAAAGGAAATTTCTGAATTTCAAAAGTCTAGATTTCTGGAAATTTCTGGGTTTCAAAAGTTGTATTTATTAAATTTTTAGAACTCAGACAATTCAATTTTTTTTTCTGGGAAATTTCATATATTAATCTAAAATATTCTGAGATTTTTTTTCTTGCAAATTTTCAATGTCTCAGACTCTGAAATTTCCTGTTTATTTCCAGTTTATCTGCACAATTTCTGAGCTTTTTTCTTGCATATTTTTTACATTTGCCAAGTTTTTTCAAGAACATTTCTGAAATTAAGCTCAAAATTTGTGAAAATTCTTCTCACAAATCTTTGACTTTTCAAACTGTGACGTTTCCGAGTTTGTTCAGAAAATTTCAGAGATGAGTCTTTTTTTGTTTTCTTTTTGTTTGTTTCTTGTAAAATTTTTTGACTTTTCAAACTCAGAAATTCCCTTGGGGTTTTTTTTTGAGAAAACCTCTGAGATTAGTTTGGATTTTTATGAGTTTTTTTGTGGAAATTTACAATTTACTCCTTTTTTCTACCTATAATGGCCCTACAGCTTTCACCACTTCTCCTTTTATCCTCTATTTTTTATTTTCTACCAAAAACAATCAGGAAAGAAACAGCACTTGTTGTTTTCTTGACACCCAGAATCTCCAACACATTTCTAAGATTAGTTTTATTCTGTATTTCTCTTATTTCTGTGTTTGATCAGATAGGAGCTGCAGGCGTGTTGTGGCATTGCTACCCGGAGTTTCAGTCTCCAGCTCCAAGTCTGTTCTTGTTCTGCAGAGAAAGAGAGAGAAGAGCGATAAAAGACTCAGATTGAACAGACAAAAAACATGCAGCAGTATAATAGGAATATTGGATCATAGGGAAAAAATACAGTGTGATATCCTTTAATCAGAACAAAAGAATAAAACAAAGAAACCAGGAAAATGTTCCATCGTTTCAAGGTCAGTGAGTGTGTATATTTGAGCTTGTATGTGTAATTTGTGGATTATTTTAAAAAAATCCACAATAATTTAAAAAAATAACCAACTGGTTTTCTTCAAATTCGCCATTTCATTGGTTCTTTGAAGCTCCCCCATTCTGGATTGGTCACACACAATGAGATTGAGAAATTCCTTGTCGACCGGAAACAACTTAGGCATTTTATTTCCGCTTT
>CAEGAE010092890.1:0-14361 GCA_903067095.1 Girardinus metallicus | reverse complement strand
TGTGTGTTTATTTATGTTTCTATATGTGTGTGTAAGTGCTTGCAAATAATGTGTGCGTGCATATATATATATATATATATATATATATATATATATATATATATATATATGTGTGTGTGTGTGTGTGTGTGTCTGCGTGTGTATGCGCGCGTGTGTATGTATGTCAGTGGGCTTTTATTGCAACCTCTGGCCTTTTGATGACCACAGGCTAAATCTATTGGCCATGCGTCTCTCTTGCTCTCGTCTCCCTATTTTTTCGCCACCGTTTCCTGACCGATAGCCTGTCAGCAGGAAGAGCACTCACACTTTATTTATGCACACCGAGGGGTCGATGTCTGAGTGCCACTGAGGAAGGTGGGGAAGGGAAGCATGTTGGAGTGTGTTTTGGAAAAGGAGGCCATAAAGGACAACACTGTCCAGACTTTTCAAAAATAACAACTCGTATAGCTGTACTTATAAGTATGCATGACTGTGTCGCTGGGAAGACTATCTGCTAATTATTTAGTCAGGTTTTGACCTTTAACCTTCTCCTCTAACATCCTGTATCCTGCTGAACTGATGAGATAGACATGCATTCATACATATGCACATCCACATAGGCTCTCTACGCCCCCGTACACACACGCAAACCCCCAGGGGGTTAGGGGCTGTGAATTTTTGTGAGTTTCTTTAACTTTAGCAGTTCAGAGGAGGAAAAACATGAGCAGACTTTCAAGGAATGTTTTTAGAAATGATCAAAAATATTTCAGCTAGAACACCAGTTCAGCGTGAGAGGCAAACGTTCAGATTTATTACAGCCTATATTCCAATACATACTCCCCACGTACCTGACCTACTTCTATATTTGACAGCTGTTAAAACAGAAAGGGGGAAAAAAATCATGTAAACGCAAAGAATGTCAAATATGCATGACTGTACTGGTCTTGATAACTATCAACAGACATATTCACTACTTTTTAAATTTAATATGATTGCTTGCTCTTGCATGAGAACAAAGAATTTGTGGAGTGAGCAGTCCACAGATTTTGCCACCTGAGTGAAACATCTGCATCTCCTCCGGAAGTGGTACTCTTCAGGGACTTTACCATCCCAAGGTGAAGTCTGTTAGTTCACATAGAAAGCCATCTTTTGATAGGCCTGCAGATTTTCAGATGATTGATTCGAGAAGAGTTCAGCAAGGGTTTTGTGACCTACCGCTGCTTTGAACATCTCCATAACATTTTTCCTGATCTGCTAGGCATGTTTCTAGGTCTCTATGATGTTTTTTTTTTTTTTTTTATTCATGTCCTCTCACAACATCTAGGGCTTTCACAGAACAGTTGTAATTACACTAAAATCAAATTTAACAGCGTGTTACACCGTTTAATAATGAAATGACTTCTGAATGGATTTGGCTGCTCTCAATTCTATGTAGGAGAATCAGAGTGAGGGAGCTGAACAAAAATGCACACAACGAAAATCCACACATGTGTCTTTTTGTCACTTCATGACAATGTACTACTTTGTGATGATCCATCACATAAAATCACAATAAAATACCAAGTTGGAAATAAGAAAATATAGTTTTGCAGGTGCAGTATGGTATTGAATTTAGCATGTATTATGCACTTGTTACATGTAAAATATGTTGTGAAAAGGGCTATATATTTTGTTGTTTGTAACATCTCATCTACGGTTGATTTTCTCAAATTGTATTAAGATTATTGGTCTTATGTTATCATTGCTATTGTTGGAAAAAAAAGATCAAAATAAAATGCACAGAAAAAAACTATGTTTTCAGGCACAGTGGACTTTGTTTAACCAGTCTACCCACGATGTACAGCAATAAAGCTCACTCAGCAAAACCCCAATGCAGCAGTACAGAAAACAAAAAAATAAAAACAATACAAACAGTGAAGTGGAACTCAGTGAAATCACTTGAAAGCACAAGCTGAGTTATGGAGAGCTTTGAGTTTAGCCAGAGGGTGGAAACTTTCCTTTTAACTGCTTGGCCAGGGTGACTAGGTGCTTGTGTGTGATATTTGTTTTGGCAGGACTGGAGCTGGTGCAAGAACACGATGAGCTTATGTGGATGTTAACAAATGTCTGTTTATATAAGCCTAACGGCCCCTATACTCACTTAGAGGGTGAACTTAGATTTTCCCTATATTCAAGTTTAGGGTAACAGATATGTTTACATAAATCATGTGCCATGGGTTTCTTCTTCTTCTTTCCTGACTAAGATTGTTGGATTTCTTTTTTAGTCTGCTTTGTTTCATCTGTGTTGAAGTATGAAGAAACCGTGGCTGTACAAGGATGTGAGACCTAAAATTTAAAGCTATCAAGAAAAGCAAGATTTTTTTTGCATAACTAATTAGAAGAAAAAATACATTGTTTCTTTCCAAATGCAAATTCAAATTTACATTTGTGTTGGTATTTCACTCCCTTTACTTCAAAACCACTAAAGTTAAACTATGCAATTAACCAAACACGGTTATGATAAAAACAATTTCCCAAATTTTAAGCATGTCACTAATCATTTTTCAATCTGACATCTGAAGAAGGAAAGAGTATGACCTAACTGCAAAGCTACCAAGACATAGTTATGCAGGAAAATGGACAAGCAGGGCAAAGAAAGCAACAGAGAACCAACTCTGGAGGAGCTGCAATGATCTAGCTTTTGTGTGGAAAAATTGACAGGGCAGCTACAGTTGTGCACTCTACAAAACTGCCCTTTACGGAAAACTAATAAAAATAAAGTTTTGGGGACCAAAGTCGAAAATATTTGCAGTTTCCTGTAAGCCATGTGAGAGATGACATGTGGAAGAAAATGGAATCCAAGGAGGCAGAATACAATCTGGGTGAAGTTGGCTCCCCCACATTCAAATTTAGCACGATTGGTGTCAAATGTTTGTGCTGCAAAAATTTTTGTGTGTACCGCTATCGTTTTAAAGATATTAATATATGTTTCCAGAAGTCATCAGAATCCTGCCACCCACACTTGCAAAATCAAGTAAACTCAATGTCAATCAACTGTGCTGCAAATATTTTTGCTGCATAAACCAGCACAAACATAGCACAAAAACTTCACCTTGTCTGAACATACCAGACTCTGCATGCAGTGTGTGTGCGTGTTCAGTGTCACATAACACCTAACCCGACCCGGGCGGCTTTTCACCTTTAGAAAGAGTGAACTTTGACCTCTGAAGAAATGACCCTAGATCTTAACAGGCCCTCATTATACAGAGAGGATTGCTGGTGACAGGAGACAGATGGAATGTCCCTTGCACATAAAGGCAGACACACACATGTGCCAGTTTGCAGACATGGAGCAAAGCTAATGGAGTAGAGAGATTGTTTTCTACAGACTTGAGGTTGAGGAGTGACAAGAAGTTCCACGGGGCCACTTCCCTACAAACACACACACACACACCCCCACCAAGCTCAGCTTACACAGGAAACTGCTGAGACACAGAGGTCAAGTCTGCTTCCATGTTTATGGTTCTTCCAGACCCATTACAGCAAACGCAAGTACAGTCACACTCAAATGTGCAACCTCTTAATGTGGGATCCTTTATCTGCCTTTTGTGTACATTCACAGAACATGGTACCTTGTTCTGTTCTTTCTTTTCCATTCCAGCTCGACATGGTTTTAGGACAGGTGTGCAAGCCTGCATAAACCGCTCAGGAGCATCCATCAGTACTGTACATGCATGCACCTTAACTACAGCAGCTGAGTCCTCTGAAGGTTAAGCTGGACACAGACTAATTTATTTTGCCCTCTGAGGGCTACTTTCTCCTCAAATAATGAGCCTGGCAGTTTACCCCATACTAAACCTCCCCAGTACTCCACAGATGGCCTTTCAATTAGCAGGCAAGAAACATGCAGAAAGGCGATGCATAGTATAATCATTGATCTTGCAATGGGACTGCATTCACATCTCGTCATGAGCAACATACACTGACAAATGCACACACAGACACGCACACAAGAGTACAATAAACAGATAAATATCCGAGCATATGGCTTGTGCTCACATATATGTGTACCTAGAGGGCCAGATTACTTTGCTTCCTGCTTAGCAAGCAATCTTTCGTCAGGTCACTATTCCTCACTTCCACACAGGAACAATCTATAAATTCAGACTTCTGGGACACAGCCGAGTGAATGTATTTTGGGAGAGTCATCTGAATTTAGTTACCGTGGAGCTGCTGAGTCGTTTACATCGTATGGCGGATTTCAAATTTGAGATAAATGCCGTATGCAGGTAAAGAAGATTGACTTTCAGGTTTGCAGCTGTGGAGCTATGAACTCATTCTCGAGATATCGGCCTGTTTCCCCCCTCCTATCTGTCCATCCCCTCCAGTGCAGTATAATTCTACTGCGCTTGCTATTTTAAGTAATATTAAAAATTGGGAAAGCCCCATTGTAGGAAATTTTCCCAAGGAAGGAGGAAAAGTGGACAGAGGAAGGAGTGGAATTATTCTTTTCTTCTGTGAAATCACACCAAACCTTTTCTGCCTGACGCTTCCAAGTGTACCAGAAATGGGGAAAAATGCCCTTAAACATTTTCTTGACCAGGAAGTTTTCTGTAAAATATGGTAGATTTAATATTTTATCCCAGGTGCTGATACAGGGCTACACATTGCTGTAGTTGTTGGCACTATTAACTTGCAACAAAATTCTTAGTTTGAATTGAGGCTAATTTTAATTTCTTTTGAGAATGTGTTCTTTCTGCGTAGTCCCAACTTTTTCCCCCAGTCAAAAATGTGTGTAATATTAATTGGTGTTGTCTTTAAATGTTGTTTGTCCTGTGTGGCTCTGTTTTGTTCTGGCCTTTGGTAAAACAATGGAACTACAAGTGCTCAAAATATGTCCATAACAAACAACATCTGTGTATTACACATGCAGGTTATTGAAAAACCTGCATGTGTAATAGGTGGAAAATTCACCATTACACACATGGAACATCTGTATCAATGTGGAAGCTAAATATTTATTTTAGCTGCTTTTTGTGGGGGGTTTTTTGTGTGTTTTTTTTCTTTGTTTTTTTTTTTTTACAATTTTTTTATGGGCTTACACTGACATGTTGAGAAGAAGAATTTGTGAAAAACAGTACGTTTGCAAGTTCCATTTTTTAGGAATATAAAATTTTCCATTGATATGCTAAAAAGACATTTGGGATTGGTGGATTTAAAGGCAGATATTCACCAGGGAGTTGTGGGCAAGCAGAGGGTAGCTGCATAATCAGCTCTACCATCAGCCAACTGATATTCTGCATAATAGAGGAAAGATTTTTGGGTCAGTGTGTGTGCGTGCGTGAGTGTGTGATACATGTGTATGGTGGGGCAATGGCAGTCTCTGTGCGTTTGCCCTTTTATCTGCATGGATGTGTACAAGTTTGCTTGCATCCTGTCTGAATTTGTATGCATGTGTGCCATCTATGTCTGGATGTTTATCTGCATGGGTGTGTGTGTGTGTGTGTGTGTCAGGAGCACTGACCTCTTTCCCCACAGGGAGAAAAGTCCCTGTCTCGTTAGAAAAGAGAGACAGACAGAGAGACAGACAGACAGGAAGGCAGTGGAGGAACAAAAATCGGAGGACGAGGAGAAAGACAGGGAGCAACAGAGTGAGGGTAGCTAGAATGCATTAAAGGGTCAAAGATCACTCATCCATTATCCCAGTGTGCAGGAAGGGGCCATGGCAGAGAAGGTCACAAATTTTTCTGAGTCACATTCGGATCCACAAATCCTGTTGCTTAATTTTTCTTCTTCAGGAACCCTTCATTGACTTGATGCATTCTTCAGACCCCAACCAATACCATCACTCTAGATGTTGATGTGACCAAACTCTGACCCTGGTCAAAAATACAGATTCTGATCACTCAATCAGTAATTTAAACTTTTGAGTGTAGCAAACACTTTGAACCACACATGTGCAGTGAGTTGACTAATCACTGAAGATTCACAAACACCTTGTCATGTTGATAGTACACAGAGACTGAGGCACATACTGCCCAAAATATATTCATGTTCCAAATTTTCTCTCATTCCATTCGAAGCAAAAGCTGAGCTAATCCAATCCTGCTCAAAAGCCCAGCAGGTGGTTAAGAAAATCAGCTAATTTGATCATTATAAGCTAGTCAGTTTGCCCATTTGAACCGTGACAACAGCAGCTTCTTTATTATTACGGTTATCATTAGGAGTGCTAATTTGGTACCCTTAAAGATAACTGTGACCTATGCTTTCTGACCCTTTACCACCTACACACATTTAAGCATATTACAACGTTGTGACTTCTGCACTTGGTACATTGCTTGCATTTGTTGTCCTAATAACAAGACTGACTAAGCGTCGTTGTGTCCTCTGTGTGAGTCAGACTCTGTCTTAACTTCAAATACAGTTAAACATACTAGATTACTTTCCTTTAATTGAACATAGAGTTAAAGAAGCCAATTATTTGAAATTTTATACAACCTTAAATTGGTTCAGTGTTGGTGAATTAGGAAAAATTACTTTAATCACACACAGAAATAACTAATTTCTATGACATTTTGATGCATCAGTTGGGTTATTTTCAATAACTGGATATTTGTATTGTTCTGAGCCAAATAAGACATGGCTCTGCTTCCTCAAAGGCCTTCCCAAATACATCACTTTACTAGAAGTCTGATCAGTTGTTGAACTGTCAGGGGAACAGTAGACTGTCTTTCGGATTAGCTCCTCTAAGGAGCCTCTAGGCACTAGCAAGTATGTTTTCTGTTTTTCCACTGGTACAAACTCTGCACCAACTTCCCCCCCCCAAAAAAATGTGTGCTTAGTTAACAGCAGTTTTCTGCTGAATGAGAGGAAAGAAGCGCTTTAGTCAGATATAGAAGTGGGTAGTAACTAATTACATTTACTCTGTTACATTTACTTGAGTAACATTTTGAGGATAAAAAAAAAAAAAAAACAACTTTTAGGAGTAGTAGTAGTTTTGTTAATTGTTGCAGATTGTCACCATCAGGATACTGACTATTCCTGGTCTTTTTTTGTAATCAGAGAGAGGTTAAGTCTGTCAATGCAATCAGAGCCGATTGCCTCTCACTGAATCCATGAATGGCATTTCCAATTGTTCTTTAACACTGTCAATTTTTTAACATTCACAGCTTTTGCTGAAGAGAGATTAGCTGATTAGGACTGCAATTACAACAAGCGTTCACAAGCACTGCTCCTCGTTTCAAACGGCGTTAATAAATTAAAGTGGTGATATCAAGGCATCTGTTTGCAGGGATAAATAATGCTATTTATTGAATTAAACTGTCTTCACGCAATGTGATCCTTCACAAGCACAGGAGGAGAAGGATCAACCATTAACTGCTTGAGATATTTATAAAGTCATGGCTATGAATCAACTTTCAGGCAGCTGAAAATCAAATCTTTTAAATAGTTCTCAATTGTAGAGAGGTAGACATCTACCTTCAGGTCGGGAATCAGTCTCTTCTTCAAGCAGAGAAGTTAAAGCATGCTAGCCTCTACATCACAAGTAAATGGCTGGATGGAACAGGAAACGAACAGGTGAATTTAAGCCTTGTTGGGATTTACATGGGCACTGCTTGGCTTTGGGGTCTCCCAAATGGGCTGGAAAGGGTTGTTGGGCAAAAGCATGTCTGGATTTCCCTCCTGGACTTGTTACTGCTAACACAACCCAAGCAAACACACACACAACCCATGTGGGACACTTTTCTACATTCAGTGCATGCCACAATCCAGACTTCTCTGTCTTTTAATTGAATCAAGAGGCAGTGTGTGGGCGTTTGAGGTTTGAAAAACCGAAGAAGCGTGGGGTGTGGGGAAGCTTCACAGGACGACTGATTGTGTGTGTATAAACAGACAAGAAATCTAATTGTTGGACTCCATGTGTGTATAAATGCAGTCACGGAAGTATGTTTATGTGTGAATACTGCTGAGCATGATAAAATAAACTTGGGTGAGCAAGTGGTGAATCAAAATTTTTGGCCTTAATGGCTGGTGATAAAGTCAAAAACTGTGTGGCTGTGTTCTTTACAAGTGTTGTCATTAAAAGAGATTGAGGAATAACAAGTCTGAGAAGATTTAGCGATTTTGAAACATCAGAGTATTTCTTGTCAAAGTAAAATCTATCTTAGGAAGCACTATGTAGTTTGTATTTCAGCATGCAACTTCATAAAGATGAATGCCTACATGGATACTGGGGAGTTTTATTTATCAGTAAGACGATATCTTAAGTTGTCCTGTTGTGT
Source organism: Girardinus metallicus (assembly GCA_903067095.1). Classification (NCBI taxonomy): domain Eukaryota; kingdom Metazoa; phylum Chordata; class Actinopteri; order Cyprinodontiformes; family Poeciliidae; genus Girardinus; species Girardinus metallicus. The sequence goes on along the minus strand of CAEGAE010092890.1, from coordinate 6,121 downwards.
TTGCATCGTTGACAAACAGAAGTTTTCTGGTTGGGCTGGCTTTCAACACTTACAGTATATTGGAACTGGTGAAGTTTTCACCACTTTCCGATCACAATTTAGCATAAAATTGAACGTAGCCTTACACTGAGACAAGCTTGAGAACCATAACAGGCTGCCCTTGAATACACTTGACTAGATTATTCTACGTTGATTACAGCATTTACAAAAGACAAGTCATGATTTTTTTAAATTCCTACCCTATTTTTAAAAACAAAATCTGACATTGTACTCATAAAATCAGTATTGTGTATCATCTCCTGAGGTAACATAATCATTACATCTCTAGGAATATCCCATTGGCATAATGTGTAATCAGAGAAAATAAGTCCAACATGAAGCTCTACCGACTGCACGCACATAAGTCATTGAAGTGCGATGAAATCTGACTCTGCACAAAGATGAAGGGATTGGGGGGAGCCAAGTAAAAGACACTGAGTAATGATGAATCCTGTGATCATCTGCTGAAAAAAGAGAAAAAGTAAAACAGCAATGAAGATCAAAGCGACCACAACAGAAGCCCCAAACCTCCATGAAGCCCACCACCTCATCATCACAGAGTAATGTGGTTTGTCTTACAGGAGGTTCCTATACTTATTACGGGCATTATATAAACTCCTCATGTGATCGTGTTAAAGTATATGAGCTCTAACGTCCCTTAAAGATCAGGTTTTTAGCCTGTTTGTAAAGCTGATCTGATCATTTTCTTCATTAGGTACTTAGTTGCTCGTTTATAAGGCCTTTAACCTTCTGTTATACTCGCTTTATCTCGACTGAAATTACTTTATGAAGCTAAGGACATTTTCACATGCTTCTTTAAATCCACCATATTATCATGATCACATGCTTAGATCACTGCAAATGTTATTCATGACTGTATAGCCTCAAACAAAAGCCAGTTAAGAAAGACAGAGAGAGAAGAAAGATAGGTTTGAGGGAGAAAAATGCTGAAAAACAGCCTGTGAGAAGCAGAGTGAGAAACAGACAGCAAGGAGGGAAATGGAGTGAGAGTTGGATGGAAAAAAAGAAAGAAAAGCAGAGGAAGAGAATTAAAGAAACCACAACAGAAGCTCAAAGTCCTTAAAAGCCCCCTTCTCCTCATGTTGGTGGGGTGTGGTGTTGGGGATTTGGCTTAACTTCCTACAGTGCAGCCCCTTTCTAAACATCTCATATATACATCCAGTCAGGCACAAAGTTACAGCAAACCACATCACAACTGTTCATGAGAGCGTGTGTGTTTGTGTGGGTGTGTAAGCTCTCCGCTCAGCTGCTCCCAGACTCACAGAGAGCGTTTGCTGCCTGAGCGTGTCAGAACTGTCTCTTGATCTCATCTGTCTTTTTATTGCCTAATCCCTGTTTCTTCTCTCTTTCCTCCCTATGTACTTCCTGCTTTGTCCTTCATTTTCTCCCTTCAACCCCAACAATCCCACTTCATATTTCTACTTAGACTTTGACTATAGCCTCAGTTGCTTTGACAGCATTAGTTTTAAGTTCATGAGAATAAAGGTCGCTCTTTTCCCTGTCTTCTCACAGTCTGTATTTGTGTTCTCTTAGGGCTTCATACAGGCTTACTAAAGTCCTCTGTTTAAGGAAGTAATGATGGGTTTGTCCGATCCACGATATGGGTCATTCACGTATTGGATTTAGAGTAGGACGATGAATGTTTCATTTTGGTTTACGTAACAGTGCCTGAGCTCTACAGTGGCAAAATGTTTGTTCAACTTACCCTCCTTTGACTCTGTACCATCTGTCAGAATTTCACATTTAGCGCTCTTAAATTTCCAATAACACTTTTTATCCAAGATGTAATGGGCTTTGTGTCTAGTAAATGAGTTCTGGATTTTGTAAAGCTTTTGACCTGCTAATACCGATTTTTGCCAATTCCAGGTTTTTTTCTTTTTGCTATGAGTTTGAATGAATTATTTTATATATTGGTAACTGAGGTGTCTTAAAACACCTCTGTTTTAAGACAGAGGTGTCTTAAAACTGTGTGAGAGAACAGCTGCTGTAAAACCTGATTTACTATTTATAAACACAATAATAGAGCTTACTGATTAAACTGTGGATCATTCATAAGAAATAAAGCTGAGAGATGAAAATGATTAAACAAATCTATTTTGTTGTATTCCACAGCCTTCCTGTTACCTGCCTTTCGTCTTGCTCTCTCTTGTTTTGCCACAGCCTGGATAAATTACAAACATCTTGTGAAGTCATAAAGAAATGGTTTCTTTTTAAATAGCTTCTTATATTGCTGTGGTTTCTTTAACTTCATTTTTTATAACCTCTGTTAGTGAAAAGAAAGAACTAACTGAGTCTCCTCCCTGCATTAAGGTCTTCCACATTAAAGAGTTTTGTTGTAGCTGCGACCTGGAAGCACTTAGACATGATGCATTTGCTGATCAGTAAAAGATTGAATTCTTTTAGTTTCCAACTAGTTGGTTGCTCGTTGTGACTGATCAAGCTGAGCATTGTCCAATTCTGATCCCATGCACTTTTCTTGTTGCCTCTTATGCTTCTACTCTCATAATATGCTGTTGCAAATTTGCGTTGTGTAAAAAAGTCCATGGAGGTAAACGAAAAAGAAAAAAAATTATGTGTACTTAAGCTCTTTATGGAAGTGTTGAAATCCTTAAATATACAGCAATAAAATGCAAGTAAAAAAATTATCAAATGTGCTTGAATTTTTTTGGCAAATGTAAGTATAAATATTTGGTAAAAACATAGTTCTTTTGAATAGTGGCCAAAAATAATCAGCAAAGTGGCATTTAAGTTTAAACTGAACTTTACAGACCTTTTATTCCTGTCCATAAAAAAAAAAACACTCTTTTTGGAAAACTTCAAATAAAAACCCACCAAAATTGTGAATCAAACTTGTTTTTTCTTTACTAAAATTCCTAATAATGATTATTTCTTTTTCAGTCTGCTAGCTCTTTAAACTTTAACACATTTACCAACAGCTGTGGGGTTCTTACAGCTTATACCCACAAAGCAAGAGAAAGCTATTAACTTTATGATGCCCCATCTAATTTTTATCTTTTGCATGATCCACACTTGGGAAAGTTTTAGTGCTCAAAAACAAAGTAATGGAGATGTGGAAATGTGGAAACACTCAGCACATACACTGCAATTAAATGGTTTTAAGATGTTAAATCTATTAGTCATCAGTTTCTGAGACGATTTATTGTGAAAATGTCCGAGATGACCTGCGAGAAGCATTATTTACTTCTCAGAGCTTGGAGTTTTAGACAGTTTAGCAGTGAAACCCTGAAACAAACGTGTGGAATTGAATTTTCTTTCTCTGTTGATAATCAGTACTGTAGCGTAAGCAGCCGTCATGATGATTAAACTCAGATGGTGATTTTTAAAAGCTGACATGCAGCTGGAAAAGTCTGTCGCCACAACTCTCTCAGCTTTGAGTCAGATCAGCAGTACTACTGAATTTTAAACAAAATTTGTGTTTGTAAAGATTAATTCACATTCTAGAGACATTATTAAAAACCAGCTTCACTTGTTCTTTGCTAAAGAATAATGATTAAAAAGCTTAATTATTTGTAAAAAATATGCATTCTACCAAATGTCATCAATGTGAAAACAAGTTCAATGTTTTTAATTGTAGATTGTATTCATCAAATACAGAGACAGCTATTTATTAATATTTTATAGGTTTGTTAATGGGTTTTATCAATACACTTTGGTCCGACCGGCCTTTTAAGGACATTCATGATCTAGACAAATGGAAATGAGTTTCACACCTGTGAAGTAGTGACCAAGTTTGTACTTCAGATATTTTAAGTGATTTATTTAAAGTAAGTTTTAATTTCAAACGTAGCCCTGGAGCCTTTAAAAATAGTAGAGCTACAAGTAAGTGTATTGTGATCTGTTTCATACATTAGAAGGAGAGAAGCCAAAAAAAGATTTCATCTATGTTTTTATTAACTTTTTTTTTTTTTTTTTTTTTTTTTTAAATAATGAATCGGCAGTATTTTTTTTTAAATATTGATCACATGTGATCTATATAATAAGACGCCAAACAGACATTCATCTGCATTCATTGCTGTGTACTTGTGACTAACATTAGCATTTGATTTTTTTTTTATTGTTAGTTTATTATCTAGACAAAAGTCCGGCTTCAGTTTTGAGCGATCATCCAGCAGCTGCTTATGTACTTTTGCTAAATGACGCTAAATAAAGACACTATTATGTATGAGTGAGATCCATTACCATTAAGCCAAGTTTCTCTAACCACCCATAAACATGAAAATAGTTCATGTGTATCCATGCTGGTACAAATGTCTATTTCTGTATCAGTTGTGGTCCTGACCTCAGTTCCTTCTCCTGCAAACCAACACTGTGTATGAGTCACAATCTTTTAGCCATTTATAAACCTGCTCCTGAGATGAGTCCCAATAAATTACAACATTCACATTTATTTGATATACAGATGCCTCATTAACCTGCAACTTATTTATATTTTTACTCCTTTTAAGATGTGCCTAGTTTCTTTATTTTTTTTATTTACCACAGTCACTTTTATATTTTCAGCATTATATAATGCTTTCAGTTTCAGTAAAACACTTTTCCATCAACTTGAATTGAATCCTTTTCTTAGCATTTGATAATTGTGCATGAGTCAGGCCTTCTGGTGTGCTAACTGGTTTTTTTTCTTTCCAATTCTGCCTCAGGTCTTGGACGTTTAGTGGACCAGAAAACTGACAGATGATGCCCATGAATGATGGATGATGTCTTCTTGGTGCCAGTTGAATGCATTATATGGCAATGATACGGTAATTCCAGTTTTCCCCACCCAGAAACTTAGTGCTAATACTGTCTGAAGAGAAGCTTAGAAAAGCTACAACCTACAACCACATAATTGCTCATAAAAAGATGGGGATTCATATTATCTCTCTTTTTTTTTTTTGCTTTTGCTACTTTTATGTTACACAGTAAAAAAAAGTACAAGACTAAATTTAAGTAGATTATTTAGCACAAAGTTTAAGATAAATGTATATTTTATTATCATGGCATAATTTCAGAATGTAAAAAGAGTCCAACATTAGAGTATTTCAGTGAGTAAAAACCTCACATTAAGCAGTTAATTTAAAATAAAGCACTAGTGCCCAATTTATTGGCACATCAAACAGTTTCTATAAAATAAATGTGATATTTTGTTACCATTTACACTTGTTGAGGGAACTTTAAATTGTCTCCCTGGGATATAAAGGTGACATCAGGGTATCATAGGTCAATATCTTTAACTTACTAGGTTGGATCAAAACCCAAATTTAGCTTTTAACTGTTGGCCCATTTCTCTTCCAGTGAATCATGTCAGTGTACATTGGACAATGATCTGTAACCAGGACATAAAAGTATCTAGACATTGTCATTAAAAATGTGTTGGACTGTAACAAAAAACTCAAAACCGTGTTTAACATTAAAGGTTTTTTTTATTTTTTTTTATCATATATATACATTTAGCAATCAATGAGTTATTTTGTAGTTTCATAAGCTAAGTGGTAATTTTACCATGAAGTGGAAAGTCTACTTTTCAGCATTTGATTTGATCTGATAAACTAGGCTTCTACTTTCTCAAAATCCTTGTAGTACTTTCATTGGTAGTTAATTCATCATTGAACCTATGACCCGCTAGTCAGAGTCATTGACAAAACTGGCCCAGTCTTAAGTCTTTTGTATCATGTGCTGGTGTGTATATATATATCTATATCTATATCTATATATATATATAACTATATACATATATAGATATATATCTATATCTATATCTATATATCTATATATAGATATAGATATAGATATATATAGATATATATAGATATTGATATAGTGGGAGATAAAAGTATTTAGTCAGTCACTAATTGTGCAAGTTCTCCCACTTAAAAAGATGAGAGAGGCCTGTAATTGACATCATAGGTAGACCTCAACTATGAGAGACAAAATGAGAAAAAAAAATTCTGAAAATCACATTGTCTGATTTTTAAAGAATTTACTTGAAAATAAGGGTGGAAAATAAGTATTTGGTCACCGACAAACAAGCAAGATTTCTGGCTGTCACAGACCTGTAACG